>LZPO01087525.1:68558-89134 GCA_001675575.1 Neotoma lepida | reverse complement strand
CTAAAAGCCTAAAAGCTTAAAGCCTCTAGTTTCTGGTCCTCACGCCTTATATACCTTTCTGCTTCCTGCCATCACTTCCTGGGATTAAAGTCTTGTGTCCTTCCCAAGCAAAGACATGGGAATCTCAAGTGTTGGGATTAAAGGTGTGTGCCACCACTCCTGGCTCTGTTTCCAGTGTGGCCTTGAAGTCACAGAGATCTGGATGGATCTATGCCTCTGGAATGCTAGGATTAAAGGTGTGTGTGCCACCATTTTCTGGCCTCTTTGTCTATCTAGTGGCTGTTCTGTTCTCTGAAGCCAGGAAAGCTTTTTTAGGGTGAACAATATATCAACTACAGAGAGCCTCCATGTGGGTGCTGGAAATTGAACCTGGGTCCTCTGGAAGAACAGCCAGTGCTCTTAACTGCTGAGCAATCTCTCCAGTCCCTATGTAAAATATTTTAAAAATTAAGTTCTAATGTTTATTATTTGGTATGCTGTCAATAATGTGCATCATCACTGGTGTGAATAGGGGATATATTAAATTATATAAATATGTATAGATTATTTGCTGTTCTTTCTACATCTTAGTGTAGAATGCCATCAAATTTTTGTTTGATGTAGAAAAATCTCTCATGTAACTGTATTATTTTAGAAAAATTACCCCTTTATGTTCTCAAACTCCATTGTCTTCTCTTTTCCTTTCTCTTTTTTCTCATAGCATTAATTTTCCTCAAAGAGCATCAGGATGAGGCTATGAAGTAACTTCATAATTATCATTGCCATCTTGACTTAGTTGCTCATTCCTAATCTTAAAATCTTAAAGGTCACAGCGATCCTTGTACTTGAGGACAGCAACATCTTCATACAGCTAAGGTTTTATGTCTTGCAATATAAAGTTGCTGATGTCCTTTCTTGTGACTTAGAAAGTTAGATGCTTAGGGCTCTCTTAGTGATAAACAAATAACATGCAAAACTCTGAAGTAGGGTTTGACATCTTGTACATCTATTGCTTTTATCAGGTCACTAATTTTATTAACTTTAGAGGTAATATTAAGCATACTAAAAATAAATATTTATCATTCACAGGATCAAGAAAATAAGTTTCACATGGAAAGGAANCATTTAAAATACACCTATGAGAAAAAGGTAATATGTTTGATTGGAAATTATAAACATTTAAAATAACTACTTAAGCAGTTAAGGGGAGCTGATTTATTAAGGTAATATATATATTCCATCCTTGTAAAGAATTATTTGTTTCTGATTTAATTTCAGCTAACCAATATAATCAAAGTTTTCATGTTTATGAACAGCTTCTTTGGTTCAGTGACTAATCACACCAACATTAAAGCTCTAGTTTTCTGTTCTGTTGGATGAGTGAAGAGAATCATTGGCTGAACCACTCTTACAAACACCTTGATGTTTTTCTTTATTTCTACAAGTTTGAAGTAATTGGGATTTACATTGCATTCCTATATATCATCCATATAATAAAAACTTTGAATATGTAATCAAAAACCCTAAATCAGTGAAAGCATTGACTACTAACAACTGAACAGTTTCTTAATATTCAGAATCATGCATATTTGCATCAATGTATTTTAATTTTCCTATTATCAGTAATAACTAATAGGTTATTAATACTTGAGATAGCAATATACAGATTTGTGACTGACTTTTCAGTTTTGAAATGGTTTTCTATAAGACATGGAAAGTAAAAGTAGTTGAAATAACAAATATTTTATTGATATTTGTTATTACTTTTAATATTTGCCAAATGAATCTACTTGTAAAATATGCTTATAGTAGAAAATGAGGTTTACCCTTCCATTAAAATATATATAAACTAAAGCTTACCCTGGTATGTATTGTAGCATTCTCAGTCCATTTTGTAACGTATCTTTTTTGTCCACCTAGTTTCTCAATAGATATCCCTTCAGTGCTTACACTGGACAAGGCATCATATTAGGTAATAAGATGAGGCTGGGAATAATTAGGCACTCTGTCCTCCAAGCGCTTAACATATCCAAGAGATGTATAGGATAGAGTGTGGTCATCATTTATAAAAAAGGATTTCTTCTGATCTATATTGATCTGTGTTTGTGTGCTTTTTATAATTGTAATTATTTTCTTACTCCTTACAATTCAATGCAAGGTGTTTAGTATATTTTATATCTAAAATGGTATCTGAACAGGAAGAGGAAATAATATTTTAATTGAAGTATTTCAGTTTCTATTGCTGAGAAANNCAGTTTTCTAAATATTTTGCTTACCAAAAACCAACCAACCAAACAAACCTGGAAGTCTTCTCTGCTTTGTAAGGCACTGGGTTAGTCTGGGTGTACCCATTGTGCCCTGCTCTGGCTTCTCTTCCATTGTGTAACACCTTTCTGGCCTACTGCTCTGTTACTCTGTGGAAGCTTTCCTCTATCTGCTGGCCCGTGGAACAAGATGGACTGGTGTCTAAGAACAAGGCACACCTGAGAACTGTGTCATGAAGAGACAGACCCAGATAGCCTTTTCATCTACTGTTTTCTTGAGTTTTAGCCACTGAGTAAGCTAAGGTTCTGCTATCAGCCATTCTCCTTGGTTAATAGACTAAAGGAAAGAAATATGAGAATTGGTTTTGTAAGTGGAACTTAGGGCAAAAGCCCACATTGCAGCAGCCACTGAAGTAAAGCTTTGCCACATCCCAACACACTGCAGAGCCAAGTAGTAGTGAAAACCAGAAAGGAGACTTAATCAGTGGAACAGAAAAAGTGGCTCACTGACCCCGACCCATCTTCTGGGAATGGATATGAGCTTTAGGTTTAAACTGAGAAAGAATTATGGTGGGAGGGCAAGTGGTATACATAGTTAAACAGTGCTGGTCACTCTGTGGTCAGCATCTCAGCTCTAGTTCTGCAAGGTGATCTGAAGAAGTCTTTATTGCTTGAGGGGACAAGCTGATTCCTTGGAAAAGCTTGTTCATGCTCCAAGGCTCTGTCCTGCTAGACGTTACTGTTCTTGGAGTCCAAGGTTCAGAACAACAACTGGAGACTGTTTAGCTCTTCTGTGGGGTCTGGAGCAAGGACAATATAAAGTTGGCAGTAAGATCCCTCAGTTACTCTTGTCATTGTGCTTTTGGCTTGAAAGGTCCTGAGGTAAATTAGGTAGCACTGGCTCCTAGATAGATTTGTTTGGGATGGAGAACCCTGACTACTTCAGAGGTAAGAGAGCGAAGTAAAGGAGGCGGATGCAAATGAAGATGGAGAGGCCAGGCTTTCATTTTGCCTTCAGTTACCTTGTGAGTTCAAGTGGGAATCAATGCATTTTTTAGGAAAGGCAATGCCTAAATACNTGTTATAATTCCATTTTTATCAGTAACCTACTGGCCATTCCTGTGTAGTTCTTCTTTGAAAGGAGACTGAAAACTCTGTATTAGGCATGATGACTGCAGCAATTCCCTTTCCAAGAGCTATCAGTTGACCTCACTTTAACATTTGAGAACATTTTGCTGTTCTCAATGTAAATATGACTTGTTTAAAACAACAATCTCTAGAAGAAAAAGAACTGCATTTGTTCATATTGCAAATGTTACTGATATTGTTTATATTGAAAGAAAAGGTTGCTCAGTGTGTCACTTTTTGTTTCACAATTAATTCCATAATCCCCCCTTAAATTGACATCTGTTCTTCTTTCTTTATTGAACCTGCTGTGATCGNAAGCCTTGAAGATTTGATGTCTTGTACCCCCCTGAGGGAATAGCCTTCTGACAGCTCAAAGAGCTGACATAAATCTCACACAGTCCTGGACTGTGTAACTGGATAGCTAAATGGGATGTATAGGGCTTTTGTTTTGAGAGTGTTACAGGTGTGCACATTCAATAACTTTCCATATAAAATGTGGTTCTGAATATCTGTTCAGAAGGAGGAAATGCCATCTGAATGACATTATTTCCTCATGCCAGTGCGAAAGCAGCAGGATGGGAGCATATCATCCCACTAGTCTTTGAGGTGGAAGAAACAGCATCAGATGCTGTCCCTAATTTAAGCACACACATATTATCTCATGGTCTTTATTGATCTCTGGTGGCTGTTGCCTGGTCTTCAGATCTTTGAACATCAAACAAATAATAGGCCATAAAACTAAACGTCATTGTTTGATGAAGTGTCCTAATCTGTTAAATCAGGAAATGGCTAGAGTAAATGATTTTACTAGTAAGGAAACACCTGCCTCCTACAAATAACCTAGTGCTTGTTTTCCAAACAGGCACTGGGAGGAAAGAATGATGGTCCTGTTTACCCAGAGAACACAGGCAGATGTTCACATGCACAGGCTAAAACGTGCTGGACTTGACTTACCCTCCTAAAATCATCGTTGTAACCGTTAGCAAATGTAATGGAAGTTCTGAGCACACTAAAGTATGGCTTTTCCAGTGCTTAGTAGTCATGTGTATTTTGTATAATTATATTTAAGTAATTTAAAAATGTTCCCAGCAGCTCTATATGGAAAGTATTAGATTGTGTATTTAACTATTACTGACACAATTTTCTTTAAAAGGATAGGTGTCTTTCCAAAATTAAAAAAGAGAAATGAAATTGTGCTGTTGCAGTATTTAGTAAAGTCATGCAATGAGGTCACCCATATTTTTACTACTGGGATATGGAGATTAGAGTAGGTAAGAGGCAGTATTGTCCAGCTGGTTGGTTTGGAGAGCAGCCCTTGCTCTGTGCTCTTTGCTATGCCACGATCCACAGTTTTTTTCTCATTTATATACTCCTTTTTGATTCTTTAAAATTTGGAGGATGGGAGGGAGTATAAAACATTTATCATATGTTCAATAAATGTGCTTATGGCTACTGAAATCAACTACTTACAGTAATTTCTCATGTTTGATAGTAAACTAGGTGCCTTAACTACCTTAAGTACTATAGTTTAGTATTAACTGTATATTGAAGAAAGATTAGAAGTAAATCATATTAAATCTTACTCCACATTACCTTTGGGCAATATAGCAATACTCTGTGTTAAAAATAAAT
Organism: Neotoma lepida; assembly: GCA_001675575.1. NCBI lineage: Eukaryota > Metazoa > Chordata > Mammalia > Rodentia > Cricetidae > Neotoma > Neotoma lepida. The sequence goes on along the minus strand of LZPO01087525.1, from coordinate 84,131 downwards.
AAATAGAATAGAAATGAAAAAGAAATAGATATAAAAATAAAAAGTAGATATTGGGCAGTAGCATCATCTTTATATTGTTTCTTAGTTTTATGTAAAAATGATTTATAGAATATTCCCAACACAAATATTAAGCTATAATCTTCCATCAAAATCAGTATGCATTGATTATTTGCATGGTATTTAGTTATATATTACCTGCAAATACCTGAAATATAGATCAAAAAAGTTATAATTAAAAAAGAATCTCAAGCATGCAATACTAAAATATTCTGTGAAGAGGAAGCAAACCCAGAACATCCTTTATTGACTGCTTTAGTATGNGTCAGGGACGCTGGGCATGGAGACAGTAACATAAGTGAGAAACAGCTTCAAACCATGTGTATCAGTGCATGTGTTCTTGCCTAGAGGGGGCCCTTCTGCCCCACCCAGCTAGTTCCCTCTGCCTTCAGACATGGGGCTGATAATCTTAGAAATATTTTATCCAGGTGCGTGTCTCACACACTATCCAGCATTAAGAAGTGGAAGCCAAAACTAGAAACAGGTTAAGATTGTGTAGCGAGTGAAACAGAGCACTCACAAGAACTCAGATTGCTTGGCAGTTCAGGATCTGCTTTATGAAAGGGCAAGCAGCCTTGTATACTGTGCACATTTGACTGTTGGTCATAATGACCTGGAGTGATCAAGAAATACTCTAGTGTTCAATCTGACATGGTATTTATAATTGTTTTTTACATTTTATTTTATTTAAAAATTCTTTTTCATTTTACATACCAATCACAGTTCCTCTTCCCTCCCCAGTAATGATAATTTTTAACATTGATTGAGAATTTCTTATGTTCTNATATTTGTAAGAGCCTTACCTGAATTAATTCATATTTATCAGAATACTTTGATATGGTTATTGTTGATCCCCATTTGTTGAAGGACTGAGACATAGCATGCTAAATAACTTGAGAAGTAGGGATATGACCATTTAAACTCATTCTATAATTCTAGCTAGGGTTTCCCAAAAAATACTTACTGTGTAAAGTTTGTTTATATTCTAATTTAACATGCTCACTATATGCCAAGCATTGTAATATATATCAAGGACCTGTAAGAAGTGACTCAGCAACTGAAGTCTGAGCCTAGTAAATTGTGAACATACTTTTCTTTGGTTCTTTGGTTTTTTTCGAGACAGGGTTTCACTGTGTAGCTTTGGCTCCTTTCCTGGAACTCACTCGGTAGCCCAGGCTGGCCTTGAACTCACAATGATCCGCCTGCCTCTGCCTCCCGAGTGCTGGGATTAAAGGTGTGCGCCACCACCACCTGGCAGCGCCACCACCGCCTGGGTACTTTTCTTTTTTCCTATGTAAAGTAAAATAAATTTAGTGGTAAAGATTTTCAAGGTTAAGTGATTCTTCTCCTCATAAGAAAAATAGTATTTATGAGATATTTTAAGTTGATTATNACAGTACCAGGAAGGGGCACTGTGTCTGCTAGTTCTCCTGGTCACTCACCGCCTCAACATGCATTGTCTCCCCTACTTCTCAGTTCTTGATTTGGTGGTTGCCATCATAGAAACTAGTAGAGGCTTTTTTGATATTATCATGAAAAATTGCCTCTCTGGCCTCCCTGCTTTTGGTTTACAAGAATATAGTTGATTTTACTAGTTTATTTGCCTTACACAAAGGGAAAAATTCAAGATGATTATNAAAAAAATACCAGAAAAATGTGAGATTTGAGTTAAATAGATCCTCAACCAAATATCTAACTACTTTTGGCTAATTCCAATGCGATATATGACGTGGCTTTAGAGTGTGCGTGGGGTAGTGGTGGCAGTGGTGGTGGTGGGGTGTGTGTGTGTGTTTGTGTGTGTGTGTGTGTGTGTATGTGTGTGTGGTGTGATTCCTGTCATTCCTTTCATTTCTCTATCCATCAGATTCATGTTCAGTCCTATGGTGGTGTCTAGGTCTATAGATGATAATTTCAAACACTGAGCTGAGAACTTTCTTAGCACTCAGGAAGGCTCTGTAGCTCACTGCTGTGTGGGTACAACTACATTGCCATTCACTTTTCCCTTTCTGTCCAGCTGTTCAGACATTTCTTTTCCTTATTATAAGATCCCTATAATGTTCACACGGAGTATTCATACTGCATATTTGAATGTGTGAAGAGAATTTTCCTTAGCCTTTGTGATTAGTGCTATCATCCCACCTACTCAAAGGTTGCTACATGCAGGAAAGAGGCAATCATGATGGGCATTTTGTGTCAAAACTGGTCAGTGGGTGCACAAGTCATGCTTAGCAATGGAAGATTTCATAATAGCCCTTCTATATTTGGTTAATGCAGACACATTATTTATTCTAGTCTTTTCAATCCTATGAAAATTCTTTCCTTTGTCAAAACTATGATTTTTTAAAAAATCAAAGTGATTGGTGCATTTTTGAAGTTGATGTATGCCAATTCATTTAGAAGCAAATCTAATTATTAGCTTTGAATTGAAAAGTTATATTGGGAGTAGAACATTGAAATTATTCTATGGTTAAGCAGGTTTCTGCCATGAAATACCTAAGTCTGAATTCATATCCCAATGGATTTGAGATTGTTGTTACATTATATCTCTGATCATCCTTGTCTTCCAGTGAGTTTCATGTACTCTCTCTTGGTAGATTCATGAATTGCAGAGTGAACTTGATAAAGAGAAAGAAGATGCTCAGAGGAAGATCCGTAAATTTGAGGAAACTTTGAAGTGAGTAAAAAAAAAAGTTACAAAATATTTAATGTTTTAAAAATTGCTCTTACTTGGGGCTGGAGAGATGGCTTGGTGGTTAGAAGTACTAGCTTCTCTTCCCCAGGATCTGGGTTCTATTCTCAGCACCCACTTAGTGGCTGACACTTCCTGTAACTTCAGTGCCAGAGCATACCAAGCCTTTCTGGCCTCTGTGGGTCCTGGATGCATGGATGTCCTGCCATACAAGCAGGCAAAATGCCTATACACATAAAATAAAAATAAAAATAAAATACAGACAAGTTGCTCATACTACACTGAGAGCCAAATGAACTAGACTGAGTGTTGTTGTGTTTCACAATAACCTTGTAGGGTATTGCTTTGCATTGCTTTCCCATCATGGATCTCTGTTTTCAGACTTAGTCTACTAGTTGATTTTTTTTTTAACAGAAAAACCAGTTCAGCTGTTTTGAAGTGATAGGAATGAGAGAAAATAGAAGTTAGTGGTTTCAGATGCCTTCTTCCTCTTAAGTGGAAACACATTTTCACAAAATGAGATTTAGGTCTTAGAGCCTTTAGAAATCACTGTGCAGATTTTGTTGGGTAATAAAGTGTTTTAGTTGTTATGTTCACAAATGGATTACTGCCTAAGCATTGTTTAGGAAGGGCTTTATCTTTTGACCCNATGTGTGAAGGTACATGGCATCAGAGCTTGCTTTTCCCATCCACTTACTTAGGTTGAGTAGACTCTTTTGACTTTGTTTTTTACTGTGAAAGTATTAGCTGGAAAGTACTGATTTACTTAATAAATACTCAGTTCTTACCATACATCAAGCAATGTAAGAAAACACATTCCCAGAGGACCATATAACCATTTGGTAGGTTATTTAAGAAATTTGTCAGTGGCAGTACAGAGCAGAAGGAATTTTACTGGAGGAAGGTCAGCATGGCACCTGATCCACAAGATTCAAGGGGGGAGGTGCTTCCCTGAGGTCAGTGTGCCTAGCTAACTTGTTTTCTTTCCTGAACCTCCATACCACAGGCATTTGCAGAACTACACCAAAGGACACCTCTCATCAAGCATGCTTTGTATCTCCTTCTCCCTGGGAAGACTGCAGCCCAGCTCTTCCCCCTTGCTTTGTTTATTAGTAAATTTGCTTACTTGCTAAAGGAACATCTTAGAATAATTTATGTACTATGACATCACAAGAAGTAATGTTTTTATCTACACAAGGACTTGTTGCTTGTTTGCTCACATCAGCTATGAACCAGATGACATAAAGGGGATCAAAAGGCAAGCAGTTATACTCATTAAACGTTCAATGTCGTCTTCATTCATTGCAAGACTAACACTCATCAAGGGCTTGAAAGGACCATACCAAAATAACAAATTGTATTTGGAGTTAAAAGAAACTATTTTNGACTCAAAGTAAAATTCCCTGGTAGATGCATGCATCCCATCCCCTAGGTAGTTGGTGCCTTCATTTTGAACACTTGGCTGATGATCTCAACAGTTTAGCACCCAGTATAGCAGCAATAACCAAGATGGAAAATAACAGAGGAAGTCATCATGAAGTCGGAACTCCAGAGTAAATAGCAGGAGCTGGCTATTTTCCAAATAGAGACTATTCCAAGGAGTGGCTGTTAACTGCTGTGAATCTAAGATTGTCCTGTTTCGCTGGCCTAAGTATGATTTCACTTTGCAGCCTTATGATGTAAAAACTTGCCCTGACTTCTCACAAGCTTTTTTTCTTGAATAAATATGTACAAAAGTAAAAATAATCTTGTGTTTACACCATGGCATTATGCCCTCATGTAGTTACTCTTCCTTCAATTCATTTAATTAGAGCTATTTTTTTCTGTGCAGTTAAATGGATAGTTGAGGATGGCAGAGAAGGCAAAAGGGTGTGTATGTAAGTTCATATTTGAGTATTTAACAAGTTTAGCATAAGTCAAATTTAAAATCATATAAGGGATAATCAGAAAGATGGATTGCTAATAGCAGGACTGTCAGAGAGGGGGAGCTCTCTACCTGATTTCACAGTGGAGACATGGGAAGTACTCCTGGGTTTTGGTCTTGTCCTGTCTGTAGATCCTGCCTGCTATGGCTGGTCTCATTTCCTTTCTATCTGTGAGCTTATTCAGAATCCTTGTCTCCCTTCACTGCCTCAGCTTTTTGGATATGCTCCTTCTGTGTCTTCACCCCCACCTCCCAAGTCTTTTGATTCTCTCATAGAATTCCATCCCAGAATTTTGTATTCCTGTTCATTAGGATGCTATATAATAATTGAGATTTAGTGGGGAAATTGTGTGACTTTATTGTGACATAGTTGTGCCAGAGATGTGAAGGGCTGGAGAGTATACGAGGTGATGCCGATCCTCTCTTTAAGCAGTTGAAATGGCCAATTTCATCTTTGGTTTCTATTTCAACTTGATATTTCAAAGCTATTGTTATTGAAAAGGGACACTTTGGATCACATTTTAGTCACTTTTATTGTCTCTGTCCAAGAAAGGAAGGACCTATTGGCTCCTGGCTTTAGAGGTTCCTTGTCTCATGTCAGAGGTGTAGAAGAGCAGAGCAGGTCACTTGATGGCAGGTGAGGAAGCAGAGACTAAGATTGTGCTCTACTGGCTCCCCCCTTCCCACTTGGACTCTACAGGAGTCCCCAGCCATTGGGTTGGTGCTGCTCATGTTCAGGGTGTGTCTGTCCTGTTCTGTCAGTCCTCTGGAGATGCCCTTACAGATGTGCCTCCGAGTACTCTTCACCTGTCCTCAAGGTGATTCTCCATGCAGTACTTCACTTAGAATGTTAACTCTAGAGAGCCGACTTACTGTCACAGTTTTTAGGATTTAAAACTACTTTAATGTTGCTGACTACTACCATTCTGTATGTTCGTTCTCTATATAGTTGGATCATTTTCTCTCCTGTTTTATTTTTATTGTAGAAAGTAGTTTTAATACTTTCATGTATCTAGAAGTCATCTGAAACTATAACTGTAAATGTCATGAATTGTATGTGTTTTTTATTTTTCCATGATAAGTAAAGAATATGGGAAACCCAGTAGACTACACAACTAGAAAGTGATTGCATATAACAGAACAATATAGTGCTATTGTTTGAAGGATTAACACTGCAATACAATTTTTCCTTTTTATTTGAGCAGTTAAAATTTGTCAGCATAGAAAGGAACTGGGCTTGATTCCCAGACCAAAAATAACTAGATAAATACATCAGTAAATAAAAATTTCTCAGCAGTTATAGATGGTAGGTTTACTTTATTTCCTTTTTATATTCCTGTATTTATCAAATTTGATGCTAAGTTGTGGGAACTAAAAAGTAATAAGGCGTGGATTGAAGTAGTGTAAAAATTGTCTGAAATATTCAATGAGGTGTTTAAAACCTTTTTGATTAATAACCTTTTCAAACTCCTTTCTTGCAGTAAAATTCAAAAGGTGACATGAAACAAATTCATGCTATTAATTCTTTGCATTTTTGCTAAGCACACATGAAATATATTTTANACTAAAAACTGCATAGACAAGTTGTGTGATTTCCTAATAGTACTAGTAATATAAAGTAGTAACTTATTTATCTCACAAGTCTAAATGTGGAACAAAAAAATCTTGGTACAAAATAGTTCATTCCATATGGTCCTATTTATATACATAACTTAAAAAAGATAAAAGTCATGGTCTGAGGAGAAGAATAATCATAATGTGGACAATATAAAATTGTGTACATACATGTGCATTTCTGTTGGACATAGTCCTCTGTCAAACTTTTAATGTGTAGTCAAGAATAGGAGAATAGCCCTCCACCCAGACCCTGGATCTGGCAGAACTTGACTGTTGAGTGGTGTTTCAGAGCGTCAGCTGAAGTGGGTGGGAGCCTCAGGGAAGAGTTAATGAAGGCCTTTCTCCTCTTTTGCCCACTCAGCTCTAGTCATGAACCTCTGACACTGAGAGCACACTTCCCATGAGCATCCTCATTGATTGAGAAGAATCTGACTCAAGTGTTCTAAGTCATGCATCTGCATATTAACAAAGAGTTGATTATGATTGAACAAATGTTACATGTAAAGAAACAATGTAAGACATTCTTAGTGGCTTATTTTACTGAATTTACATACAATTACACAAAAACACATTCACATATACAAAAATATTCTTTCAAATCAAGGTTTCTGTATTTGTAGCTTTCTTGAAAATGTCTNTTTATATTTTCATATGTTAACTGCCTTTTCAGGTAAAATTTCAGTTAGTGTGACAAATTCTAAATGGAGTTATGAGGCAATTCAATTCAGAATATTCTTGTTCATTATGTTTCTACTTGAACCTTTTTGAAGTCTACTGTCAATGCTAGTGGTATTCAATAAAGGTTTACCATCCTCGTTGAAAGCCATTCTGTGAAGTTGTATGTGTATGAAGACATTAGCTGATGATCTCTTTACCTGCTTTTCCTAGTTTTGTTTAAAGTTAGGAAATAGGTTTTGTATGTTACTTTTCCAACAAACTGACATGTAAAAACATTAACATATCCTCTCTCTTAGCATGTATAGTATTTATAATCTCCCACTAAGTGGAAACACAGATTATTTACCCCTGAAGTTATTTTTAAAATAAGTTATATTTTTAAACATGATTGGAAAAACTTTTTCTATAAAGCTGTTTTAAATCTCCTTTTTCTCTGGTTGCTTGTTTGCTGTTTTGAATCAACACTTAGAGTATTAGTAGGCAACAGGGATTAATTTTCAAATAGAAATGGCTTAAAGGTATTAAAACTGCAAAGTTATAATGATAGTGTTTCTGTCCTTGTGTTTATTAGGAACTGATCTTAATAGAATACTAAATAATTGGATGTCTATTCAAAGGGGGGCTTTATTTCAATAGGCTTTATTTTATTTTATTTTTTCTTTTGTTTGGGGCAGGGGTGTTTGAGACAGGGTTTCTCTGTGTAGCCTTGCCTGTCTTGGAACTAGCTCTGTAGACCAGGCTGGCCTCAAACTCTCAGAGATCCACCTGCCTCTGTCTCCTGGGATTAAAGGCATATGGCACCACTGCCCGGCTGTCAATAGGCTTTTTAGATGAAGCATTGCCTACAGAAAAAAATTGGATGCAGTTGCTTTAAGTGCAGACAGCAGTACAGTTCACCCAGGAGCTTGATGTTTTAATTGTCATAGAAAGGAGAAGCAGTGTGCTATTAGAATTTTGAAGTATAGTAAAATAATAACATAGTTCTAATTTTAGTTTTAAATATTGCCAGCATGATGAACCATGGCTTGGTCATTTTGTTTGTAATATTGATGAATAGTGATAAGGAATTATTAGTCACTGTGCTTTAGGTGTATGTGAAAACATGTATAAGGTCACCTTGTGTCTTAGTTTCTTTTCCAGTTGGTGAAAGCAACTTCAGAGAGAAACTTAAGGGTTTATTTGGCTCACAATTCCAGGCTGCCATCCATCACTGCAGGGGAGTTAATGCAGCCAGAACTTGATGTAGCTGATCACATTCCATCTGGAGTCAAGAGCAGAGAGCAGTGACTTGTGGTGTGCTTGCTGCTCAGCTTCCTCTCTACTTGTCAGTTAGTCCAGGGCCCAACCTGTGAAGTCGTGCCACTCACAGGGTGGGCCTTCCCAACCCAATTTAAGAAAATCCCTCACAACCATGTACAGAGGCCTGTCTCCCAGGTGGTTCTAGAACTTGTCAAGNTGACAGCACTAACCATCACAAAGTTTCTAAGACATTTTATTCTGACTTGAAAACAAACTTGGACTTCCTAAAATTTTCCTTGGAGAAGTAGCATAAGTACTATCCTACCACAGTGTGAAAGTGATCTATAATTTATAGTTGATAAAGATGTCATGCTGATTTTAACTGATTGAAACATATTTAAAAACTAATTGAAAGTATGTAATAGAAACAATACATATTTTTCTATTACTTATATTTCTTGTATATTTCTATGTGTAGAGTGTGCTTGTGTGTGTGTGTGTGTGTGTGTGTGTGTGCATGTTCTATTATGGGGTTTCGTGTGCGTGTGTGCACACTCTGGTGCATGTGCACATGTAGAGGCTCATATCAAGAGTCTTCCTTGATCACTGTCTTATTCATGGAGGCAGGACCTGGAGCGTGCCCTTAAGGCTACTCTAGCTAGCTAGATTGTTCTGGGGATCCCTGGTCTGCCGTCTGCGGTTAGAATTACAGGTGGGCTGCCACATCTATCTGACATTTATGTGGATGTTGAAGGTCCAAACTCAAGTCTCACACTTGTGTGGCAAGTGATTTGCCGATGAGACATCTCCCAGCCATTTTCTAGTACTATTATTACTAAAATTAGTAACAGATATAATCTGTAAGCTATTGTCATATCTATAATGTGGCTTCTTATCATAGATGAGTTGGAGAGTAAGAAGAAAATATATGACAGATCTGAAATCATTTGAGATTCTATTTAACTACAATGAGAAGAGTTATATCAAGTTGTACTAAAGGTTTTCATTGATGAATTATTTTGTAGTTGAATTACTGTAAGAGTTTATTATCACTGCCGTTCAAGTTCTAGACTAATCCAAAGGGAATGTTTTTATACCATTCTAACAGGAGGTTATATTGAAGCAGACTGTCCTGGGTGCTTAAGGAGACCCTGGATATTGACAGTGCCCACTGAGAAACCATCAGTGCATTTATTGCTAGTAAAATTAAAATGATTATGACTGCATTAAGTAACCTAGCTCCTGTTGTACCATTTTAGTTACCCTGAGCATATGATAAACCTGGAGTGCCTGCAGAATGAGAACCTGTACCTCCTACACTAGTTTTTATCTTCAGTTTTTTCTTAGATATTTGCAACTGTGACTCTTCATTTTGAATTTTAGAGTCAGGTTTTGCAAAAATTCTGAAGGGTCTTTTGTCGATTTGTAATACTTTTGCTATATTTTGAATATAAATAAAAATTTCCATTTATCTTATCTTCTATAGTGAATATATTTCTCCATTAACTTGTCTATCTTAATATCTTTTGTTAAACATTTATAAATTTTTCTATATTTTATATTTGTTTCATTAAGTTATGTTTAAGTACCTAATAGNTCATATTATTATATTTTACCTTTTTAAAACAATTGTAGTTTTAATTCATGTATCCATCTGAACAGAAAACCAGTTAAAATATTGAACTGCTATATTTAGAAATTTTGCTTAATTTTCAAAGTTTAAAAAATTTACAATAATTTACTTTGGGCTTACTTTGTGAACAATACTAAATATGCAGTCAGCAAACAATTATAATTTTCCCTTCCTATTTCATTTTTTATGCTGTCTCTCCTCTATGTTAGCTTTCTGCTTTGCTATAAAGTCCAATAAACTGTTTCCTGTCATCATCGGTGTGGGCATCCTTGCTCATAATCAATACTTGCATCAAGATACTGTTTGGCTAAAGGTTTTTGTGCTTGGCACATTGTAGCTGATAAAAGGGATGCTCATTTCTAGTTTTCTAAGAAATTGTTTTTGTTTGTTTTGTTCTTATTTTTTTTCTTTTGTGTCATACTGAAAATGATATCCAGGGCCTCATGTGCTTGACAAACATTTTATCTCACCCCCTAAGAGATTTTTATATTTTTAAAATTCATGAGTGGGTGTTTCAGCTTCTCAGAAGTGTTCTGCTCATTGAAATAACCACATGACATTTTAACATAATATAAAATAATGTAATTTATAAAATAAATGCTATAAAATGCATAGACATTATTTCANATGTTAAATATTACATTTCTTGGATAAATCCTCATTGGTCATGTTGAGTGTTTTTAAGAAATTTTGCTGGATCTGGCTTGCTAAAGTTTACACNGGATTTGTGATGGTAACAGTTTGGCCTGTGCAGAGCTCCGTGTCTTCCCACTGAAGCATCTTCTTTTCTGCTCTGTGGCCTAGAAGTATCCTTTGGTTCATTTCACTGCTTTGTTTCAGTCTCTCTTGCACAGCTCTTTTGATNAGGATACTATTTTTTTAGAGCTTCCAGTTAGGTCTTTGGTGACCTTACTGCCCATTTACATACATTGTCTTCTTTGGTGATCTGTGCAGTCCCCAGTCCAAGTCCCATATCGTGATACATTGCACATCTTCTTAGTTGGCCCAGATCCCTCTGTGGCACACTAGAATCTTTATTCAGCATTTTTATTTTACTGAGCTAATTTTGTATTAATTGGTTTTGAGGGTTTTTCAAAATATATTCTAAATAGAATTCATTTATTAAATATTTGAACTTTTTTCTCCCAGTTTGGGAGTTTTCATTTCATTTTTCCCAATTTGTAACCATACAAGTTCATTTACGTTTATTTAATGGGGTAGGAGAAAATGTGGCATGGCGTGCATATGGAGATGATAAAACAATCCGCTAGAGTCAGCTGTCTCCTTCCATGTGTGGCTTCAGAAGATGGAACTCGAGTTATCAGGTGTGTTCACCCCTGAACTTTGGCAGTGTCTTTCAAGAACAGAGGCTCTCCAATTTGACACAATCTAATTGTTTTATTTTTTTTTCTTTAGGAAGTATAGGTTCTGCTATCATAGCTAAGAAACATTTTTTTTTTATATCAACTCTGTCCACAAAAGTTTTCTTCTATGTTTTCTTTTAGAAATCGTACAGTTTAGGTCTCATACTTGGATCTAATTGCTGAGTTAACTTCACATGGTGAAAGGTACCATTCTTTGTCACTTGGGGCTAATTTGTTTCTTGTGATATATTAAGGTCCTTTGTCTTTCTCTTTGGGAGTAATGATTTGTCATCATTATGGTATTTATGGTAGATATTACCTTATTTTCTTTATTCTAGGATACATTTAAGACCCATATCTACTTTTCCCATAAATTTACTCATTTGAGTAAAGATTGAGTAAATTTATTTTAAACATTTATTTTTATCCTTCTTAACATTGTTTTTTTACGTTCATTTTGTACCTCTCAATATTAAGCTTTTATACTTACAGTTTTTTCTCGATGCTCTGATTACTGTCTTTTCCTCTGTGCATATGTGAAGGGAGTTTATGACATCACTGACTCACATTTTAGCTCTTTGTCACTTCCATTATTAGTTTTTATTTTGTTCTACATTTTTGCTTTTTAAATCCCCTTTTCACCNTACTAATCCCATCCTGTTAAAAACTTACTCAGTTCCTATTTTTATGTCAGTGATTTTAAGACCTTGACTAGTTCACATAGACTCTTTTCTTTCATTCAGCTGCTCACATTTTTTCTGCTGTTTTCTTTGGGATATCCCATTAGGTGATTTTGATGGTAGATTTTTCTTGAATGTTGTTCTCTTTCCCAGGTTCTGCAGTAGCTTCCAGACTTCATTTTTTGCTTTTCTTCTTTATTACTTCATCTTGATTATGATAGACCTCACCTGATTTTGATCTATTTATTTAGCACACACTTAGAGAGCTCCTACAGTTTGTGCACCTTCCTGGGTTCTGTGCTATACATTCTGGCTGTGTATCNTCTTGCCTGTGCTTCATGTGGACTTGTTCAATATCCTTGCTTTTGTTAAGATAAATAACTGGATAAAAACATCGATCAGTTGCCAGGAGGTTCTATATTTCTATATTTCTAGGACTATCACCTGCAGATCCTGTTTTACTAATAATGAACCTTTTAATAACCTATATTCTGAGTCTTTGATTTTTCTGAATGAATATGAATTTTTAGTTCTCACATTCTTACCTGGTTTTGTGTTCGTCTTTATTCACTTAGCTGTGAAGGTTGCAGCACTCTGTAGTACACAGGCTTCATTCGCCTCTCACTCTAATTCAGATGTTTTCTGGTACCGTCGTCATAGCAGAATCCCAGCTACCAAATGTTTTGATATTTTTAGATTCAGAGACTTTTACTTGAGAGATAGAAGGTATCTTTCTAGCTCCAATTCTAATTTCTGAAGCAAATTCCATCTGCTTTCAGGTCCAGCAGTACACTTGGGCGGTTTTCTCAGTTTGTTTCCAGCCACTGTGTTTACTGGAGAGTTATTTACTAACGGTTTTCATTGGCTTGCCTATAGGATTCAGTTTACTATTATCAGGATGTTTCCTGCTAGTTCTCCTTCTAGGTGCTAGTGATCACTTGGGGAGACAATTTGAGAGACGCTCAGCAGATGCCATCTTTTTATATGCAGCTAAAACTTATCTTTGCCCAGAGTCTTTGGCTAGATTTTTGAAATGTGATATGCGTATTCCCATGCTCTTTATAATTGCATAGTTAAGTTCATGTTAAGTCAGCACCATCACTTTTGGAATCAATTATTGTGGCTCAATGTAGATTCAATTATAGATTAGTTTGTGGCACTAACATCTAGATGCATGCTGACCTCTTCATGACTTTGAAACTTGATTTCTTAAAATAAAGAAGTCCTTGATCTCAGCTTGCTTTGTGGTCTTTTGCTTCTTTTTCAAGAAGCTATCGGGAAGCGTGTGGAGCTGGGTGACCTCCTGAGCAGTGCAGCATGGTTAGCTTTCTGCAAAATTAATAAGTGAATCAAAGGCCGACTCACCATCTCCCAAATGACTTTTTTTTTTAACTCCAGGAAAATCATCATATTCTCTGTTGCCACGAGGGTTCTTTGATTTTTTACACCATTGGATATATGCTTTATTAATATAATAGACTGCAGACAACTCCTTCTGAGCTTTTATCCCTTTAAAAAATTGTTCTTGGCATTATTTGTTCACGGAGTATGTGGTGTATGAAGCTGTAGTCATTACTATTAGAGCAGTAGTTGGTCCTCCTCCGCTTCTCTCTTCCTCTGTCTCTAATTACACATGAAATTGGTTCCATTTCCATTCTCTTGGAGCCATGCCAAAACATTGTTTCTGATTTCATTAAGGTTCTTCTCTTAAACCCTCCACTTGTGTATTTTCTTAATGAAGTTTCTATGCACCAGGCTTTCTACCTGTTAATCACTTCCTGTTACAATTAATACATCTCTCTCTATTTTGAATTGTAATTTAAAATGCTTTCTGAGTCTGTCAACCATATTCATCTTCTTAACATTTATATATGCATAAATCTCCATCTTTCTCAACATTACTTCACCTTCTTCACCTGAGGCCCCCTCTCCTTTGCTTTAAGGTATTATTTCACTCATTTCCTCCACTTCATCTTCAACTCCCAGCCCCTTCTAGTCGGTCTTCTTCATGTCACCAAAACTCCCTCCGGGTTCCCGAGACTTCCAATAGGGATTTTTTTTGTTATGACCTTGCTTTTCTNGGGTTTTATGATTCAACCCATTCTTCCAGTTTTCTTCTTTCCACTCAGTATTCTCTGCATGTTCATCATCACCTCATCTCTCTCTAGACTNTTTTCTTAGACACTCCAGTAGGCCATGGCTTCATAACCATCCTTCACTACCATTGATGTGTGTGTGTTAGCCGTGGCTGTTGGCTTCATTTAGTTTATGGCACTTATTAGTAGAATATCTGATTTAGGTTTTCTGTTTGAAAACCTGTTTTGAAACACACTTTGTGCAGAACTTGTAGGATCGNGCCTGTTCCGAGTTGCTGCTTTTCCCTTGTAGCTTCTGTAGTTCTGTTCTCTCATCCATTTTAGTAGTTTCCCCTCCATTCAAGCTTTTTAGCAGATATTACAAACTTCTTCACCTGAGATTAATTTATTCTGCATATACATTTGGTTTGGCCTGTGCCATGTTTTTGCCATTCTGAATTAACTGACAACATCATAATATTGGGAGATTAAAAAAAAGTTTTTTGAACCTGTTGAACCAAATTCTCTGAGTATTGAGCTGTCACCTCTCAGGGACACGTGTGGAACTGACTACATAGTTCAGAGACAAGGTCACAAAGGAAGTTAGAATTGATTTCAAAGAATAGCTGTCATGAAGATCATATTTTTTGTTGTTCAGTAAACAATNACATAACAGTAACAAACAGCTAGTATGTTCATGTTTTAAAATTATACTTTAAAACAAGTTAGGTTAAAAGGGAAAACAATAATAATTATCAAACATTTAAAAATGAGAAATAATGAAATTGTTACTTATCCAGTTTTGTAGACTTTCTCTAAGTTTCTTTCTAGANAGATTAGATAAACTTTTCATTTCTAGCTAGAACATGAAAATAAACATGAAAAATTGCAAAATAATGTGACTGGCAGAAATCAGGCTGAGGAGATGACTCACTGAGCACTAGGCTTGCTGTACAAGCATGCCGACCTGAGTTCAGATTTGTAGCCCCCAAGTAAAAGCCAAGAACAGCAGCAGTGCTCAGAGGCTGGAGACGTGTAGATCTCAGGGCTCATGGCCAGCCAGTCTAGCCAAATGTGAGTCCTAGCCTCAGAGATTAACACAAACTTCTGCCCTCTACAGGCACATAAATGCAAAGGTGAGACCCCTTCCCCTCCTTCTTAGCAGCCAGTGAAATTGGAAACACAGTNTAAAGAATCACTCAAAACAATTTGAGAGAATGAATGAATGAATGAGTCAAGACTCAGTGAGAGTGGTCAAGAAATGACCAAGAGGCAACCCTTAGACATTAGATGACTGAAAACATCCAGGTATCACAGTCACATGCAAGGCATGCAGTCTTTGGCTTACTCTTCTCCTTGTCATTGTTTGGACCCTGTAGGTATTTGAATTTGACCCTCCACTACTTTTTCACCCAGATACAGTTGTTATTATTATTATTATTATTATTATTATTAATTTTATATGTATGAATGTTTTGCCTGGTCTGTGCACCACATGTGTGTCTGGTGTCTTCAGAGGCAATGTCTTCAGAGGCAAGAAGGCCACATTGCATCCCCTGGGACTGGTCATGAACCACCATGTGGATGTTGGGAGTCAAATTAAGGTCCTGGAAGAGC
>LZPO01087525.1:28515-40045 GCA_001675575.1 Neotoma lepida | reverse complement strand
AGATTTTTACAGAATGAGAGATATGGATCTAGATTTTTTTCTTCTACATATAGATACAGATTCACCAGTGCTGTTTGTTGGAAAGGTTCTTTCTCTAATGTATGTTTTTGGCATATTTGTCAAAAATTAGGTTTCTGGAGCTGTTTATTTCAGAGTCTTCTATCGTGTTCCACTGGTGTGTGTTTGTTTTTGTTACTGTTGCTCTGTGGTGTTACTTAAGATAAGGCATTGTGGGACGTCCAGTGTTGCTCTCTTTGCTCAGGATTGCTTTGGCTATCCNGGGTCTTTTTAGGGTTGTTTTTCCTATGTGTGTATCTCATTGGAATTGTAGAGATTCTATTGAATCTGTAGATTGTTTGTGTAAACATAGCCATTTTCATGGTATTCTGTCCATTCAGGAGACTGAAGTCTTTCTGCGTCTCCTTCAATTTCTTTCCTCACCATTTTAAAGTTTTCGTGGTACATGTCTTTCACTTGGTTAGATTTACTCCCATTATTTTTTTATTGTTAAAGCTGTTATGAGATTGTTTTCCTGACTTCTTTCTTGGCAAGCTCATTTTGAGGTGATGGAAAATTACTGCTTTTTATTTCTTGATGTTGGACCCTGATGCTTTGCTGAAAGTGTTTATCAGTGCTGAAACTTTTCTGGTGGCATCTTTATAGTCTCCTGTGTGTAGGACCACATTGTCTGCAGGTATAGATGTCTTCCTTTCTGTCTTACTGTTTGAAGACCTCTAGCATTTGTTGACTAACAGTGGAGAAAGTGGACACCATTGTCTCATTCCTGATTTCATCAGAAATACTTTAAGCTTTTACCCATTTGATATATTACCTATAGGTTTGTTGTATATAGTCCTTCTTATCATAAGATACGTGTCTTTTATTCTTAATTTCTTCAGAACTTTCATTATGAAGAGATGTATGATGATTTTTGGAATCTATTGTGATGATCATGTGATATTTTTCTTTGAGTCCTCTTATGTGATGTGTTACATTTACTACTTTATGTGTGTTGAACCATCTTTATGATCAAATACAACTTGATCATTGTGAATGATCTTTTTAATGTGGTAATTGAATTTTTGCACTATTTTATTGAGAATTTTACATTGTTATTCATCAGAAATTAACCTTTAATTTTCCTTGTAAGTGTGTGCGTGTACATATGTGTGTGTGCATGCATGTGTATTTGGGTGAATGTGTCCTTATCTGGTTTAAGTAACAAGGTAAATATCGACTTATCAAAATATATAGCAGAACTGAAAGTCCCAGGGATAATGTAATCTTGGGAACCATTATTATTATTATCCTTTATTTCATTTTTTGAAATTATAATTACATCATTCCTCCTACCCTTTCCTCTCATAAAACCCTCCTTGCCCTCTTTGAATTTCATGCCTTTTTTTCATTACTTGTTGTTATATATATGTATGTGTGAGTGTGCACATAAAGTATATATATATATACAGATATATATATATATATACACTCCTAAATATATAAACCAACCTGTTCCATCTATATAAAGTTACTTGTATGTATATGCACATTATTATATTGTTATATAACATTTTAACATTTTGAGAATAAACATACATTTACAAATTTCATGCATTCATACAATGTATTTTTATCAAATTCATCCACCCAATCCTACCCTCCTGCTCTTTCTGGATCCTCCCCTTTATGTCAGTCTCCAAACTTATTTTCTTTTTCTTCCACCTCCTTCTCCTCTTCCTCTTCCCCACCCAGTGAGTTCTGTTAGTGCTTCCCATGGNTGTAAAGCCATCCCTACTAGAGACCACACTCATAATGAAAACTGATTCTCCCTCCCCTAGCAGCATCAACTGTCACTAAGTCCTTAGCTGGAGGTTGGGGCTCATGTGCCCCTCCCCNATTCCTGCTGCAGGGTTGATCGGTGTGATCTTGTGCAGGCAACTACAGCTGCTGTGAGTTCATTAATGCAGCAGCCCTGTCTTGTCTAGAAGCCACTGTTCTGCTTCAGTCCTCCCTGACTATGGCGATAAAGTGGCAATTAATGAGGCAATTCCACGTAGCTTATCTGATAGTCAAAAGAGGTTTATTTTGGTGCGACTTACAACCACCAAAGGGATCAGTTACAGGATCCGGGAGAGGTGAGGTGCAGTCCANCGCAGTTCTCTGGAGAACTCTGACTTGGTCTATAGTCCAGCATCCAGCATCCAGGATCACAAGGTAGCCAAGAGAGTGAGCATCTCAGTCTTATGGGGTCCCTGTCCTTGCCACACCCCTGGGTGGGGGCAGGTACCTCGCAGTTACCTGCTGCCTTTTAGGGGCAGAGCTTCAGGAGTGAAGCACAGGCAACTACCCCTACATGGCTTGTGCAGTCTCTCCACCCTCTTTCTGCAATGTTACCTGANCCTTATAGACAGGGCATGTGATACACATGTCCCATGTATAGGTGAGCCATCCACCAACACTTGTTTTCTGAATTTTGACCAATTGCGAGTCTCTATTAACTGCAGTTCACTCTACAAAGATGCTTCTCTGATGAGGACTGAAAGCTGCACTAATTTATGGCTATAGAGATACATATTTAGAAGGTAATAGTAGTAGGCTCACCTTTAGGGCCTCTGAACTCTCCAGCTATGTGTTCTTGGCTAGATTAACAGTAACAGGTCTGAGTCTCCTCTTGTGGAGTAGACCAGCAAGTACTCGGCTTGCCCCCATAATACTCATGCCGATGTTGAGCCTGTGGACATATCTTGCCAAGCCAGTCATCATTACAGCTCAATCAAAGAGTGCACAGCTGGGTGAGACTGTGGAACCATTATTGTAAGAACCTTACTCATGCGTGAAAAGAGGTGACCATCAAATGTGGGTAGTTAAAAATGACAGATAGCATTTGGAGATTTGCTTTTGGAAATTGGACTACTCCTTAGATCATCTCTGTTCTGTGCTATGTCAGGCTCTAGTTTCCAANTTCACCAAACCTACCAGACAACCTGCCTGTGCTCATCTTTACCTTAAGAGTTTATGTGCTCTTCTTTCCTTCTGTGCACCATGTTTCTGTCAGCTGTGTGAGCTCACACAGGGCCCTATGTGGTGCATGCCTTTGTAATCGCTCTGCTCTGCATTCCCTGTCTCCATGGCTTGTTTTCATGAGCAGCTCTTGCCAAGCCTGGGTTGCTGGATGGGGCTTATTCACACTTGAATACTAATAGTGATGACACAAGCAGGATGTTGTTTTAGTTGTTCTTGTTGAAGGAATGGTTTCTATTACACATAGTTTGCCAAGTACAATCAGATTCCTGAGATAAGAAAGCACCATTTATATAAGTACTAAAGGATTCCATGTGTGATGGAATCCTTATAGCTAGGTTTCTTCACACATCAATCAAGTGATTCTTACATGGNGAACTTAAATAAATGTTAAACAAAATGTTAAAATATATATGGCAAGACATGATAGATTAGAAGTCTCCTATTCAAGATTATCAGTTATTTAAAAGGTGTGTGGCTGGTATAGATTAAATTCTACAAGTGAATAAAGCAGTATATTGTGTGGAGAGTTGTGTTTGGGGTGTTTTCTGTAGCCCCCTTCCCTTTTCTTTTTTAAATGCTTTAGTTTTCCTGTGAAAAATGTTTGGTGTATAAGCCAGAAGAGTGTGGGGCATCTCTCTCTCTCTTTGGAGACTGCTATAGAACACAGAAAGGGGGATTATAAACTAAAAATGAAAGTGCTTAGCTTGTTTAAGAAAAGACTCTTGTGTTTCCACAGTGAGGCTCCTGAATGAAAGTAGAAACAAACTTTAAAAGATTTGCTCTGTGCTGTTTCTTTAACTTTGAAGAACTTTTCTTTTTGTTTACAAGTGTCAGTTATTGGGAATTATAGAATTATATATCTTAATTATGAAAATAGAATAGTTACTTAGATTTAAAAACAGAAATGGAGTATATTTGCCTGTAATAAAACAAATGACTGAAAGCAATAGCTACGTGTATGCCCTGCATGAAGGTTCTTAATCCTGCAAGCCCACTGCATGGATTTCAGGCAGCTGATGGCTCCAGGATCTTCTGCCCTTCCCACTTTTCCAGTCTTTGGCTTCTCTGGAAATATCTTGCTTTACAGTCCATTCCTTTTATTTATTTATTTTTTAACAATCATTAGATACATTCTNTTAATTTTACAGCTAGAAATAATTCTGATTTACTCTGATTAAAAGTTTTCAGAAAACAAGTGCTGTTGACTAGTAGGTTGAATATTTAATCCATTAATGTTAAGTTATGCTTTCCATTTTGTTTAGTTTAGGTAAACTCTCTGTTATGACCAGTGTTCTTTGGCAACTTGATGGAATCTAGACTTACGTTGAATATGGGCTTCTGAGCAAGCCTGTGAAGAATTGTGTTGACTGCATTAACTGAGCTGAGAAGAGCCATCCATTGTGGGCAGCACCATTCTTCAGGGGATGCTCAACTGTAAAAGTTGGAGAGAGTGAGCTGAGCACTAGCATGCTCACATCCCTCTTTGTTCCCTGATTGTCAATGCAAAGCAACCAGCTACTCAGGCTTCTGCTGCCTTGACCTCCACACCATGGTGGACTGTGCCTTGATAGTCTGTCTTAGTTACTGTCCTGTTGCTGACCCAAGAAGGCCTATGAAAGAAATTTGTTTGACTGTGGGCTTGCTTACAGTTTCAGAGGATTAGTCCACGGTCATCATGGTAGAAGCAGACAGGCATGGTGCTGGAGCAGTAGCTGAGAGCATTATACCCTATTTGGAAAGCAGCAAGCATAAAGAGAGACACTAGCCTGGCATGGGCTTTAAAACCTCAAAGCCCACCTCAGTGATGCTCCTCCTCCAACAAGGCCACACCTCCTAACCCTTCCAAATAGCTCCACTCCCTGGTGACTAAGCACACAGATATATGAACCTCCAGGGGCCATCCTCATCCAAATCATCACAAACCCTTCCTCCCTTACATTGCTTTNGTTAGAGTGTTTTATCTCACAACAGAAAAAGAAACTAAGGCATTCTGTAGTCGTGGTGGTAATTTATAGTTACTAGTTTCTACTTTTTACTTTTCTTCCATTTTATACTGATCATTCCCCACACTAAAATATGCAGAAGGCATATTGTCTTTCTCATATCAATTAGTGATTACTGGGGCTTGGGATACAGCTCAGTGATAGAGCAGGTTTTTAGTTCCTCAGTGCAAGTAAAGAAACAAACATGACTATCATTCATAGATGAATACAGATGAAATCAATTAAGTGATTTTTTTTCATTCAAGACTTTCATTTTTATTCTTTATTTAGCTAGGCATATAAATAATTGTTTATCAAGCTGTCTGCCAATTGTTTTTGTTTTTTTTTATAATTTAATTTTTTTTATTAAAACATTTGATGTACAACTGCAGGAGAGATAATATACAGATATGTTTTTGTTTTTATTTTTATCTGTGTAGGTGTGTGGTATACTTAATATGTATACATTTTCTGTATATATGTGAACGTGTGTGTGTATGCACACTCTTGTGTGCATATGCCCACATAGAATTGAAGTTGATGTCAGAAGTCATCCTCAATGGCTCTACCACCTAATTAATTGAGGCGGGCTCTATGGATCAACCTGGAGCTTGCCAATATGTCTAGTCTTGCTAACCAACTTCCTTGGGGGATCTCTTGTCTCTGTATTCTAAGACTGTAATCACAGATGGGCTACTACATCCCCCCATCCTTTATTTGAGTTCTCAGGATATAAGCTTTGGTCTTTATACTTGAGGGGCAAGCACTTCAACCACTGAGCCATCTCCCAAGCCCTACTTCCTGGCATTTATATCTATCTGTTGACTTGTCTGTGTTTTTCTATGTTTTTATGTATCTATCTATGTATATGTATCTGAAAATAGTTGAAAGATAATTTTTTAGCATTTCTTTAAATATTTATTAAATATTATAAAATATATTTCAATTTTACAGTATATAATTTTGTAATTGTACAACTTAGATTGTGCATGTCATATTACTTATGATGTAATGGCACACAGCACTTTACTGGAGAAAGACCAATTACTTTTTGACTGTAGTTGATAGAAAATGCTCCATCTTCATCCATCGTACATTCTTCCTTCTCCTAGAACCCTGATCTTATTTAGGGCATCATTCAGTTAAACACTCTTCTCTCATAGGAAGTGGTGAACATTTAATGTAGTTCCAAGGAATGAGATGCAAATTGGGCAGTTAAGTTGCTCTTGACAGGAGCTTAAGCTTTCAGAAGCTCAAGGAAGAAAGGGTTTATTTTGGCTTACAGTTTGAGGGTGCAGTCCATCATGGTGGGAAGGCGAGGCAGCAGGAGGATAAATCAGTTGGNTACATTGTGTCCTCAGAAAGCAGAGACAGATTAATGCTTGGGCTCAGCTTGCATTCTTCCTTTTTTACTGTTTATTTAATCTGGGACCCCAGCCTGTGAGATGATATCACCCACATTGAGGGTGCGTCTTCTCAGCTAATTCCCTACACACATGCCCAGAAGTGTGTCTTTTAGGTGATTCCAAGTCCAGTGATGTTGACAGTGAAGATAGAGCATCAGGCCNTGGCTTAAAAGGGGCTTCTGAACTAATTCATACCCTCTTCCCTTGTCTCCTTTCCTTTGCCCTCTGCCCTCCCCTTCCCAGATGTTCAGAACTAGGGAGATCATTTTGCAACTGCTAGGGCAAGATTGAAACACAACAGCTGTGACCCTGACAGCTTTGACCTCCTGTATTCGCTTACTCTTGAACTTTCTTACATTGGGAAACAATTAAGGCCCGTGGTGCACTCTTGAAGCCCTGAGTACCTGGATTTTCTCTAAGTGTAGCAAGGAGTAAGCCTGAGGCTCCTACCAGGAAGACCCCAGTGCCTCTCAATGCTTCTGAGTCTTGCTTCTGTACACACTGAACACAGAAATGTGTCCAGTCCTTCTCCTGTTCCTGACTGGGCCACCAGACTATATTCTTGGGTTTCCTTGAAGCCAGAGTTACACAATAAAGGAGCTCTTGCATCCCTTTGTTTTTGTTTGAAGTGGAATGGAATTTGGAATGATGATGTGTGGTGAAGCAGAATCCTTTGTAGTTATGACAACTGAGAACCCTAGTTTTAGATAAGCTTTACAAGAATTGCTTTCTATACTACTAAAATTGTGGAGGAAGGATGGAGTGGGGTTTGGCATTCTCGGTCAGTGTTATTCTATTTATATTTATATTTAATATTCTATTTATATTATAATATAAGTGAAATATATTTCATTTTTACTTATTACCATTGTTATTTGCTTTGGTTTTTTTTCTTAACATTTATATTTTAAAAGTCTTTTTGTGTATTTTAATTGCTTTCTATTCTGATTACAGACAATAATGCTTCAGTACATAAAGTGCTAATTATAAAGTGGTATTTTAACTTTATGTACTTTCAATTTTAAAATTTATTACTTTTAATATTCTGTCTGTACTGAAGTAAATCAAGAATCTGTGCTATGTGAAGTTTTATCTAAAAAGCTACTATGTGGATCAGGTCTGCCATCCCCAGTTTGCCCTCTCTCTTTCCTTTCCTTTTGTTTACTCTTTCACTCATTTGTAAGAAAACTTTTAGTCTCTAAATATTATGATTCATTATTTCTTAAATCCACAAGTCACCATCATATATGTTTATGGTGCACCATATCACATCTTTCCGTCATGTGTATGGCTCAAATAGGAGAGTTAGAATCTTTATCCTTCTCTTCTCTGAGGTAAGATGTTTGATGATCCTGAGGTCTGCATTAGTGACTGCAGTCCCTCCTGGTGCAGCAGATCACTAGAACTCACTCCTCTTGTGTCATTGGAACTTCGTTCTTGGCAATGTGTCCTATTTCTTTCCTCTTTCTGTGGTGTCTGGTAGGTGCCACTGTCCCCTCTGTTCCATGAGTTTGATTTTGTCAGATTCTACACATAAGTGAGACCCTGCAGCTTTATCTTCCTGCACTTGCTTATTTCATTTAACACGGTACCCACTCCCATGTTGTTGCAAATGCAGGTGCCCTTCTTTTCACAGGCTGAATAGGCTTCTGTGTCGCATGTACATAACTCTGTATGTGTGTCTGTGAATATTTGGAGAAATCTCATATTTTGGCTACTGTGAATGACACTACGGGGAACACAGGAGTGCGAATATCTCTTCAACATATCAATTTCAGTTACTATGGATATATACACAGTTATTGGGTTGCCAGATCAAATGATTGCTCTGCTTTTAGTTGTTCAGAAAGCTCTGTATTTTCTACAATTGCTGTACTAATTTATATGCCCATCAGCAGTCTCAGAAATTCCTTTTATTTTGCTTTCTTCTGAGCACTGTCTTTATCTTTTGAGTAATAATCGTTCTGACAGGTATAAGATGCTAACTATGATTTTAATTTGTATTTACCTAATGGCTGATGATATTGAACATTCTTTTNATGAATCTGTTGGCTATTTGGATGTTCAAGTCCTTTGTCTGGTTTTAATTGGCTGGGTTCCCTTGCTGTGTTTTGATGTTGACTCTTTATGAAATATACTTCATCCACTGTCTTGTTGTCTGTTCACTGAATTGTCACAGTAGCTGTAAAGACATTTTTGCTTTCCTGTCTATTGTTTTTTTTTGTTGTTGACTGCTCATTTTGCTGCTTTACCAAGAAATCTTTGCTAAGACTAATACCAAGAAGCTTTGCCCATATATTTACTCCTGTAACTTTACAGTGTCAGGCATAATGTTTAAATTCCTCATCCATTTTTAGTTTTGTGTATATTGTGTAAAAGAATTCAGTTCCACCTTCTTCAGGTAGACAGCCAATTTTCAAATTCCATTTTTTTGAAGAAGTTTCCATTTGTGAGACCTTGGCATANACGTGGAAAATCAGCGGACTAGGGATTCATGTTCATTTCTAGACTCACAGTCCAGTGGTCAGTGTGTCTGATTTTATGCCAATGTCATGCTGTTTTGATTACTGTAGCTTCAATGTATATCTTGATGTCAGGCAGTATGATGACTTCAGCTTTGTTCTTTTTGCTCAAGATTGCTTGCTTAAGTTGCCAGGAATCTTTTATGGTCCTTTGTAAATTTTAGGCTTGTAATATCCAGTTCTGTGAAAATGGTACTGGAATTTGATAGGGACTCCACTGAATCTGTGGATTGCTTTGGTTTGAGTGGACATTTAAAAAGCATTAATTATTCTAACCAAAGAGCATAGGATATCATTATATTGAATTATTTTCATTGGTTTCTTTTGTCAGCATTTTATAGTTCTGATACATACATTCTTTAGCTGTTTATTTAAAGTTATACCTAATCATTAGATTTTGCTAGTATTATAGGTAGAATTTTTTTCTTGGATTTTTCTGTTGGTAATATATAACAATACTCCTGGTATTAGACTGCTACTTTGTATTTGGAAACTTCATTGAATTCATTTGTTATTCTAAGAGTTTTTAGTGACATCTTTAGGGTTTTCTGTTTGCAAGATCAGTGATGATTTCAATTATCTCAGCAAGTCCTTGCTCTAACTAGGACTTCCAGAACTATGCAGAAAAGAGTGCAAAAGGATATCCTCGTCTAGTGCCTTCTCTTAACTTCAGCTTTTAACAGTTAAATATGGTGCTAGTTTGGGGCTTTTATTAATCTCATTATTGTGTTGAAGTACATTCTTTCTATGTCTAATTTGTCAAGAGTTTCTAGTGATGAAAAAAATGTTGACTTTCAGGAGCACACTCCTAATAATCCCAGTAATGGGAGGCTTAAGCAGGAGGACCTCGAGTTCCAGGCCAGCCTGGGCTAAATATGGAAAAACATTGAATTTTGTTTAATGTTTTTCCTTAAACTCTTGTGGTGATTATATAGATTTTTTTCTCTTTATTTCATTAATGTAGTATTTTATTGTTATAACATTAGAACACAGTCAGATATATACCAATTTTAATTCCCTTCTTGAAATTATTAAAATATACTAAAATATCATATTTTCATTATTTTATCAACCTTACTTTTATCACTGATTGTTGAGGTGTTTAAGGTCTGGGATTTTAAAGGATGGGCAAAATTTAAGCTATNAAATACAAGATTTTTAAAATTTGTTTTAACTTCACAGATGGAAAAGGTGGAAGCCGACCTAACTAGATCCAAGTCTCTTCGTGAAAAGCAGTCCAAGGAGTTTCTGTGGCAGCTAGAAGACATCAAGCAGAGATACGAACAGCAGGTCAGCCTTTCACTTTCATGATACCAGTTAATTTTTAATAGGAATATACTCCTCTTTTAAACATCTCTCCTTATCACAGAAATCTCTGTAAAATAAAAATGACCATAAATATATCTGAAACCTTTAAAATAATATATTGTAATGAAACCCAGACACAAGAATTTTAATATTTGACTGAAGCCTATTACGATAGTCTGTTGTTCTAAATATTTAATTGAAAACTTTATTATGATTCTTGATTCCCTCTAGCCCTAGGATAACTTGCTCATTCATTTACAAGGTAGTACTGGGTACCTGCGGTGTGCCAGCCTCTGTTAACAGCACTGGGCAGTGACAAGGAGGCTCGTCCCTTTGCTGATACACTCTAGATCTTGGTAGACAGTCTGCACACGAATAAGAGCTGAGTGATTCTGAAAAGTGAGTCAAGTGGAGAAAAAGAGCATGCCCATAGGCTTTGCCTATCTTAGGGAGGAGCCTGGTTCTCAGCNGGAATAGATGCCCATCTCAGGGAGGAGCCTGGTTCTCAGCAGGGATAGATGGGTGATCAGGGAAGCCCTGAATCCCTGCTGAGAATCCTCTGGAACACCAGGAGGGAACTTCCAGGAGGTCTGTGAGGCACAGCATTCTAGTCAGAGAGAAAGAACAGCAAGTTACAAGAAGCCAAGAAGAGAGTAAGCTGGGCAGACAACAACTAACAGTAAGGACCAGGTTAGGCAGAAGGAGAGGGGGAGAAGGTTCCAAGCTGGGGGAGCAGGGAAATAGACTATGGTGGAAAGATTTTAGATCTTAAAAATCAAAAGTTCTTCTTCTCTTTTTCAAAGTCTCCCAGAATATTTAACTACTATTAATTTTTTATTTATCTAATTTGCTTGTCCTTAACATCTGGGAAAGCATTAATTGGATTTGTAACACAGGTTAACAAATTTATTTCTAAAGATATTTAAATCTTTGAAATCTTAAAATAATATTTTTAAATTATACTTTAAGCTCCATTGAGCAGGTACTATATCAAAACTAATTAATCCCTTATGATCATTGGATTTTATTTCCTCTCCTAATTGATAGCAATTAGTGGTTTACTTGAATTCAGTAAAAAGCAAGTCTGATCTGGTATGTGTCCTGAGGGTTGTTGTTTTAATCTTAATATATTAGTGAAAATAATTGCCTGAGTTACTTCCATACAGATGGTATAATCGCATATAGTTAAAAAGAGAGTGAATTGGTCTTTCTGTTTAGAAGCTGACAGTCCTGCTTTGTTCTGAGCAGGCATCTCATGCCCACCCTGTGAGATCTAACCTGTGTTCAA
>LZPO01087525.1:16784-27840 GCA_001675575.1 Neotoma lepida | reverse complement strand
TGTGTATGTGTGTGTGTGTGTAGATTATTTGGAGTAATAGAACGTTGCAAATAAAATAAATCACACTAAATCTATCTGATGCAATCCTATGTCAAAACATGCAGACTTATAAGCTATATTGATTGATAAGAGGAATAAATTACATTTTAGAATACCTTGTAGATTATCTCATTTGTGTAAAATTAAAGGATATGTATTCATATCATGCAGTTAGAAATATAAATTCAGCAAAAAATTTTTGAAAGACTACACATTTCTATGGTGTGAACACAGACTTGTAGGTTAGGAGTTTAATGAATGTAGATTTTCACATCATGCTCTAGGTAACTCATTTTGAAATTAACAAATCAGCATGTGCATTACCTGGATACTTAAAACATTAAAACTATTAATGCTAAGAAACTGTAGAAAAATATAGAACATTTATATTATATTACATTTTAAGTGATAGATGTATATTAATAAAATAGAAAATTAATTAAAATCACACACACACACACACACACACACACATTGTAAAAATAAGTATGGAAACCTGAAAAGAGAAGATAGAGCATTAGCAGGTTGTTTTCAAAGGCACCAAAATCTGGGTAGCATGGTGTTTTCTAACTGTAAGAGTCAGTACAAAGGAGTTATTTTTTAAATCAGATTTTTAAAAGAGAAGTTGCATAACAGAAGAATGGCATAGCCAATTTCTGATTATTATACATCCAAAATCCAAAAATCATTCAGAGACATACCAACTTAATAATGTGTATTTCTCCTGGAATATGCTTGACCTACTGAGCATTGGAGGATATTTCCCATAATCCTAATGCTGTAAGAGAGGCTGCTTGGGAAAATAGCGCTGAAAATGGAGTATACAATATTATTTTGAGAAATGGAACCTGGGATTGGAGGGTAATGGAAAGATGTAGGGGGAATATGCAACATAAATTTTAGAAAGATATTTGTCAACGTGATAACATTAAAACCTTTGAAGTATTTTCTTAGCAGAAAATTTTATTGGCTAGAACAATATTCTCTAGAAGCCAGTTCACAAATTCCAGGTTTTTACTGTGAGAAATCTTGAGAAATGATGAGCACATGAGTGACTGTATATGTCAGCATGAGCATGCTCAAAACTAACCCTACTAAACCAAGTTCATTTCCCTCTTTGACCCAGGTATCCTGGTGGATACTTAGGGAAAGGGGAGTGGAGGCAGCCTGACTGCTTTTCCAGGTGGGACAAGGCCCACCATGAAGGTACTATGAGAAATTTCTTGGTTAAGTGACAGCTTACAGAGCCATCTTTAAATGATTTGTGTCAACCTGAACTGAGACAGTTAAGTGTCTTTTAGTCGCTAGAGGTGATTTAGAATCAAGCTTCCTGAAGTTAAGAATTCAGACAGGGAGTTAATACGTAGGATAAANCCCCTTAATTTTCTGATGTTTCAAAGAGGCTGAAATTAAGTAGATTATTTACTGGGATTAAACATAAAATGCTTGCTTTGGTTTAGAATATTAGCTGCAAAATTTTGAGGGTACGTGAGGGTAAAGATGACAGAAGAATCAACCCAGGGGAACACAGTGACCAGGATCACAAGACAGTAGACCATGATGTTTAAATAGCTATGACCCTAGTCTATCTACATCTTGTGTCACATAAGCAGTAAAAATTTGGGCCATATATATGTAGGACACTGACAAACTTGAACATAGAATATAGCAAGGTCTGGAATTATGGCAGAGGGAACATTTAAAGTAATAGATTATCTCACCAAGAAAAGACAAAACTAAAGAGAATTGAGTATCTTCCATTTTTACTGTAGGCCACGGCTCTCAGAACCGCATTTAGGCCAAGCACTGCTCCTGAATGTTCTGTCTACATGTTCCTCTACATGCCATCTTCATAGTGCTCTGGTGAGGCAGGCATCTCTATTCATTTCCCCCATCTTCTAGGTATAGAATGTCCAGTTATATATCACTAGCTGTTGTTCCACGCTGAGTAGGTGACAGATCAAAACTAGAACCTGAGCTGTTCTCATAACCTCCACTGTAAACACACTGCTGTGGAGTTTCCAGGAGCAGAAATGGAACCCAAATGCAGTTGGAATTGTTTCAGGGTGGCTCTCTATTGGAGAACTATAAGTCTATGAGAAAGTATGTTTCCCAGTGTCGAGCATGTTCAAGGATCTGTTGGGAGGATTGGGAGGGTGTGTTGTGCATTTGGAGCTATCCATTGTGAAAGTCCCTTCATACTGAACAGTCTGTGACTTTCTGCTCATTTGGTCTCAGGTTCTCCATGAGTGATGTACACTTGTCTTGTGCCATGATGGNCTCTTTCCTTACATATCTGCCTTACCAGATTTTCTCATGCGACACTTCCACCTACTTTCTCAGTTACAATTCAGTCAAAGTGTGACACACTTTCTACTAGTTTGTCTTTTCTCCAAAGGCAAACATTTAGACNCTGATTATAGCATTTCCACCTGAGCCCATGCTTCTCTCACTGGGGCACAGTAACACCCCCCCACCCCGGGTGGTTAACAGATAGGGTGGTGGGAGGCTCNTTATATTCTTCCTCGAGTGTTGGATTCACATGATTATTTTAACAGGAATCATATGGCTTTGCTATTGAGGTAATATTCATATTAAAACAAACATAGATGTTCCTGCTTTGTAAAATTCGAAGTCCTCACAAATTTTTAACATGAAATTGGACATTGTAAAGAAGCTTCCAGTTTGCATTCTGCTTAGGGCTGTGGCTTCAGGTCCCCTGGGAGGAGGGGCATGAGTCATTTGCACTGCTGGGAGATTCTTGGGCAGCAAAATTCCAGAAGTGCTTCCCCAGTCAGTTCTTACATTTTATAATGAAGGAACTGACATTCAGAGGAAGTGAGAGACTTATGCCCTCTGAGCCTCAGTTTCCTTCTCCAGGCAAGTGTATAGAAAGCATCTTGCTAGGAGCTGTAATGATCTGAGAAAAGCAACCAACAAGTATCTTGGGACAATTGCNGGCACAGAGTGTACAGAGGTGGAAGAGAAACTTCAAACACACGGGATAAATACTCACAAATATCCTGTAAAGCCCGAGCTTCCATCAGGATTTCCTGTTTCTTGCCTGTATGAGCCATTGGAACAGAAAGACAATTCTAATTGTCCTTTCACAGACTTCATTCATGTTGGAAACAAACAGCCAGTGTGGCATGCTAGGATTTCCTGAACCATGGAAATGTGTTTTTGGCAATTCTNTCTTATCTCTCTTTAATCTTCTATTTTATATCTTCCCTTTACACTACAAAGCCTTTAGAGAGAAATGTTATTCAGCAGATATTCAGAAAGAATGAGTGTTTATTGTCAGTGANTGTGAAAAACCAACATGGAGGCCATCCTCTAGCAAGGCCATGATTTGAAACATGAATGATTTGAAACAAAGCCTCTCAGCAACAAACATAGTGGCNGAGACAAACTGGTCACTCTGCAAGATACACAAATGGGAAGCTTTCAGTCAAGACCAGTTGGGACGTTGAAGGAGACTGTTTGTTCTACACTGAACAGAAGACAGGAGGGAGAGTTGCAGGGAGAGATTTTCATTCACTCGGTGGCCTGGGTCACAGAAATTGTAGANATGTGGGCAGGGCTTCATCACAGATTGAGTTTCTGGCAGAAGCAGAGGGACAGGGGCCCTGCTGTAACTAGAGAGGGAAGGGGTGGCATGGATGTTCTTGTATTAACCACTCCTGAGGATTCTTACTGCTGGAGTGTGTCTTTGTGAAGAGGGCAAGTGTGTTTATTGAGACTAGAGAACTATAGAGGCAGAGAGACGATTTAAGTGGATTACTGTGTTACTTTGGTGGTTGCTAGAATGAGCTGGCTAAAAATTATTAGGAGAAAATGTTTCTTCATTATTGNGGTCCTAGATGTGGTTAGTCACCAAGAATTTGTGAGTCTCCCTAAAATCTTTCAAAATGTNATTTCATACAGTTTGTAACTTCTCGATGTGTATAATTTATT
This sequence comes from Neotoma lepida, assembly GCA_001675575.1. Classification (NCBI taxonomy): domain Eukaryota; kingdom Metazoa; phylum Chordata; class Mammalia; order Rodentia; family Cricetidae; genus Neotoma; species Neotoma lepida. Next base: position 23,844 of record LZPO01087525.1, on the reverse strand, counting down.
GTACATCCTGTACAGTATGCTACCCTTCTACTCTTTGTATTCTGTTCATTTTGTGCTTTTTGGAAAAAAAACAACCAAAAAATGTTTTGTTTAGCTTTTCTTTTATATTTGATTTTTTTATTTCTTTTGTTTTTTATTTCCAGTGCGAAGATGGAACCCAAGGCTTCATGTATGCTAGGCAAGGTCGCCATCACTGAACTACATCCCCAGACCTATAATTTATAACAAATAGTTTTTCTCTGGCACATATTGTTCCTACAGGTTTCAGGATATGAACTCTATTCCTAGTCATTAAGTTGTCAAAATCAGAGATCCAAGTAGTGAGGCTACAGGCATTGGTCATGAGGACAGGCCAAGTGTTTGGGTGTGGAGACACAGGCTTTGTGAAAGGAACACATTCTGTCTGCCTTTTATTTGTGTGTGTTGTTAAGGGATAGGAGAGTGGCTGAGGTTTTTCCCACCTAGATTAAAGAATAGTAAAAAANAATAGGAATTAAGAGGACAAGAGTGAAGGCAGTGATCAGACTATGGAATGTAACTGTTTCATTTTAGAGGTNACTCNTTTAACATTTCTTCCTGGATAGTAACACGGCTAACTCACTCTTTTCATTGTTTTGTTGGATTAAAATATGAACAGGAGCCAATGCTTTCTCATTTATTTTTAATTCATGTTTATAGAACAAATGCTTTGTATTAATCATTGTTCCAAATGCTCAGGATATAGCAGTAAAGAATTTCTTTCTTTGAAAATTCAATGTGAGTTAAGATGAGACAGTGGCCATTGTTTTCAAGATCCATAAAGCTGACTATTCTGATTGTGAGTGGAGGGTGTTTTAATTAGAGTTATTTTTAGATAGGTTGACAACAGAGGACTCTAATGAACTGATACTTGAATTAGTACCTGAAGGAAGTGAAGGAAGAACCCATTCCACAGCCCANGNTGAGGGAAATGTATTCCAGGCAGTCACAAGGGCCTTNCTAAGACTGGGATAGATTGGTCTGCAGCTGGAGTGGAGTACACTGGGNGAGGATTGGCAGGAATGAAGTCAGAGAGGGTAAATNCTATCCAATGANACTAAAGACTATNGGGAGTTTGGATTTCATTTGGAGTTGGATGAGAAGCCATGGGAGCATTTGAGCAAGATCTGCCTTCTAAAGTTTTCAAATATTTCTGTGGCTACTGTAGTGGAGGCAGGAGAGAAGTGCATTTGGAGATGGTATCAGTAGTCTGGCAAGAGACCACTGTCTTAGGGTTTCTACTGCTGTGATAAAATGCTGTGACCAAAAACAACTTGGGGAGGACAGGGTTATTTCAACTTACAGTTCCACGCTACAGTCTGTCACTAAGGGAAGTCAAGGCAAAAACTCAAACAGGACAGGAAACTGGAGGCAGGAGCTGATGCAGAGGCCATGGGGTGGGCGGGGGGAGGCAGGGGGTGCTGCTTACTGGCTTACTTCTCATGGCTTCTTCAGCCTGCTCTCTTATAGAACCCAGGACTTCCTACTCAGGGGTGCATTACCCACAATGGGCTGGGCCCTCCCACATCAGTCGCTAACAAAGAAAATGCTCCACAAGCCAATCTGTTAAGGATATTTCTCAATGATTGTTTCTTCCCAAATGATTCTAGCCTGAATTAAGTTAACATAGAAACTAGCCAACACAACCACCATGACTGNGACCACGTGGTGGGGCAATGACAGATAGTCATACTGGGGGTCTGATGACAGCAGGATTTGTCAGTGCTTATGGAATGGAACTTCAATGTGACTAGATTTTTTCCACTGAGTAACTAGATGAGTGGTTGTGACAGACACTGAAATAAGAATACATAGTCAGGAAATCCCAAGACTGAACCCAAGGCGATGACAACAGTTAGAAACAAGAGAGAGGTAGGCAGAGCAACAGAAGAGTCTTAGAAGGGGCAGCCAGTGAGGTTAACAAGAGAATTAAAGTATGATTGCATGAGGCTCTCACAAGTGTTTCCTCAAGGAAGGGGAAGTGAGTCGCCTTTTGTTTCAGGCCTTGCCAAGAGGGGGCATTAGGTGGAAACTGAGACCTGTTGAATTTGGCAAGCAAATCTTTAGCCAAATGGTCCAGTTTAGTAGAATGTGAGAACAAAGCCTGGATAGTATGGGTGGAGAGAGAATAGGCTTTGAGCAGTCCTTTTGAGGACTGAAGGTAGAACAGAGAAATGAGNTAAGTGATAACTACGAGTCTTCTAGGGTCAAGGGAAAGATTTTTAAAATGAAATAGATTCTAGACATATTTATAAGTGGGAATATCCAAAAGAATGAAAATTTGATGTGCAGAGAGTGATGGGGCACTTGTGAGAGCAACATCTTTATTTTACAAGAGAGTGGACGTATCCAGTGAGTGNTGAGGATTCAGCTTGGGCAGCCGCAAAACTGCCTAGCCATCAGACTNTATATGGGCATGGACCCCACAGTGGACAAGTCAGTTTGATGCTGAGAAAAGTGAAGTAGGCTTCTGACTACTTCTGTTTGTAGTGTGTGTGTGTGTGTGTGTGTGTGTGTGTGTTGTATGTGCACGCGCATGCATGTGTAGGTCAAAAGTCAATCTCAGGTGCTGTTCCTCCTTTATTACAGGGTTTCTCACTGGCTTGAAGCTCACCTATTAGTCCTGCCAGGCTGGCCAGTGAACATTGTGGATCCACTGTCTCTTGCCCTCCACTCCAGCACTAGGATTACAGACTGTGACACTGTCCTGGCTTTTGTTTACATGTTCTGTGAATAGAACTCAGGTCCTCATGCTTGCAAAAACACTTTACCAACCCTGATTTCATTTTTTGCTTGTTCCTGGATCCCACATTGTTCCATTTAAAATGATGAGTAACTACGAAGCATTGCAGGTGAAGGCGGAGTTTCTAAACTTTGACCAGTCTTCTTTTTCTCGATTCCATACTGGCTGACAAACTTGGGTGGTTATCCTAGTTAATATTCTTCCAAAACAGTGACATGTTTGATTAAGCCAGTTCACACTTCATCTAGAACTGAATTGCTTCAGAGAGATAGACTTAAAGTTAGCAGGAATGTAAAGTTAAAACATGGACCCCATCCCAAAATTGAACTCCACCTAGAAAGGTGAATTCTTAACTAATTTTGCTGATCATTCCACTTGAGTTGATTGTCATTGAAACAGAAAATCCTTCCTGAATTTCTATTGAGATCTGACATAGAGAAACAATAGCTATTTTTCAGGAAGCTTTAGTAGAGCAGGGTAATTTTTGCTGATGATTATCAGCAAAATTATATTGCAAATATTTTTAAATGTTCAGTGAGAAGCTAGGGTGGGGCTCAGTTGTAGATACCTGCTGCTTAGATGGCATTCATGATGCCCTCCCTGACTTCAGTCATCAGCACTAGGGAGCGGGGAGGGGGGGATGGTGAATTGTTAAGTGTGAGAGAGAAACCTTTCGCTGCTCTGCTTGGTAATCACTGGCTTGCTTCCAGCCTCTGGCTCTCAGTGCATCTTGAGCAGCAGGACCTTCAGGAGGTGTTTGTCCTTGGTACTGATAATTGATGCGAGGAAAAGAGTGCAGAAGTTGTATATGCTGTCAAGCCCTATACCATCTCCAGTAACAGTTACAATAGCAATATTATATTTTTAAATGGAACTTGCATAGCTAAATAGAACTGTGGTTCAACAGATTTCGTGAATGGTTCTTTTTCTTGTAGGAAACATTGAATCTTGGGAGCCTAATGGCAGTCCAGATAGGTTGTGTTTCTACTTTTGATATACTGGCTTCCTTTTGCTATTTTGCATGTAGGGGTGGCTGGGGTGGTGCAAGTTCATGTAGGTGGAGGTTAACATACACTTAATGCATGAGAAAAAGATCAGCCTCATGCATAGCCCTCAAAATCTCTCATTGGCCTGGAACTTGCTGGTTTGGCCATTCTGGCTGGCCAGTGAGCCCCAACAATCACTTGTCACTGCCTCCCCAGAGCTGGGATTCTAAGTGTGTCTCTGTGCCCAGCTTTTTTATGTGGGTGCTGGATGTTGAACCTAGGTCCTCATGTTTGCAAGCCTTTTTATTAGAAAACAAATACTTTTGTACCTATTTTTATTAAGATTTAGGTGTTGTGCATGAACATCCTCAGAACCAAACAACTGCCATCTTGGAGCGTTCAGCCTGGCCGACATGCAAAAGGATTTTCCAAGCTGGGCTTGTTGACTGTTTACACCCCCTCACTGAAGGATGGAGAGGGTCACAAACCCTTATCTGACTATCCTGCTGCTCCCTACTACCAGTTGTCTGCAACTCTACCCTAATTGCCGAGGCCTCTGGGAGGGGATAGAGTATATAGGCCAAAAAAGACAAAGNGAGGGGAGCCCCAGCTATGTACAGCTATGGAGAACCCTCATCCCTGTGTGTAAAGCCTGTTGGGGGAAGAGTACCCACACAGCTGTTTACCTATACTNTATAAGGTAGACCAGGAAACTCATTGATTCTTCAGTGTGAACTTTAATGGAATTGTGCCCCAGATTGTAGTTGGGACCATAGGAGAAGGTATAGACATTTCTTACTCTCCCTGGGAGGAATTTTTGCAACTGTTAGTCACAAAGTTATACCATACTGTCATATTTGTACTACAATGTATTTTTACTAGGACTCCAAAGACACTGTATATGTCCTGAAGGAAGGACACCTTCAAGGAAGTCATTTCCTTATATAATAGAGTAGCACATTTTATATCATATAATGATTTTAAAAGGTTCTAACACCTTTTGTAAGGATATAAGACCAGTATAGGGAAATTATGCCAGTGTTACAGTAAATTTTATACTACTTGAGCTAGATGTCTAGAATTCTAGAGAAAACAGTAGCTTATTTTAGTATTTCAATTGTGATATTTTACATATTCAAATTGCTCANAGATATAACTAGATGATGATGTTAGTTAGGTCTATGTCTCAGTAATGGAAAGAATAAGGATTCTGTTTCTTAGTGTGAATCTTTATATCATGCTTTACCAAGAGTATAAAAGTAATACTAAATTTCATGACCAAGACATGGTTTTGAAATGTTGCCTGGTAGGCCCTATAGAAAACNGCTGTCTTTAATGACTGATGTCTTAAAGCAAACTATTCCTTGAACTATTAGTGTGATGATAAATTTTTGATAGAACCCACAATGGTTGAATTGCTTTTAATTTGTCATTAAAAAAATGTAGACAGAGTTGGTGAGGTAGCTCAGCAGGAAAGCTATTGCCACCAAGGCTGGCTCCCTGAGTTCAATTTCCAGGACCCAGATGGTGGAAGGAGATAATAGACCCCTTCAAGTTATTCTCTCTCTCTCTCTCTCTCTCTCTCTCTCTCTCTCTCTCACACACACACACACACACACACACACTGAATATAACCTCATTTTTAATGGGGACATTTAGAGTAGTTTCCAGTACTTTTAGTAGTGAGCTTCACTACTCTTCCAGCCACACTGACCCACAGTGGAGGTACTGAACTGTCTGGCAAAACACTAGGCAAGAATCAACGCCTTAGCCCAGAAAACCTGCACCAGGAGAGGGCCTCGATGATATCACCCCCACTAGAGGGCTTCACTCTTGGCAGGGGCACTGATGCCATTAAGCAGCTCTCTCTGTTTTGGCTTCCTCTGTGTTCCAGGGGCAAAATACAGGACAGGTTGCATTGGAACTGGGCTGCCTGCTTTCAACAGCATGGTAAGGACCAANAATGGCACGCAANACAAGGGACACTCAGTGNCAGAAGCAAGACAAAAATGATTGCTGTCATGGTGACCAGACAAGCCTGCAAATAAGGTGTTTTTCCCACAGAGGGCTCTAGTGGAAATGGACAGAACGTGGTATTCCAGGNAAAAGTAGACACAGAGCCAATGGGAGGAGTAATTGGCTTGCAAAGCATGAGGGCAAAGTCCAGAGCTGGTGAACATACTTTAGTGTCCCACTGAAGTGGAAAATTATGGTCTTTCATCTAGGTATCATATCTAAGTGAGTTTACAGACCCTGAAACCATTGCTTTAGAGGGAGGCTGCATCCCTTGTTAAAGACTCTTGCAACACTGCCATATGGAAATATTCCTCCNAAGGGAGCTGTCGTCACCTGACATGGGAACTAACTTCATTCAGATCCTCCAGAAATGACTATTGTTAATGGTGTCACTACATAAATTTCGTAAGAAGTTGGTAAATTTAAGGATAAGTAGGTTAGAGACAAAACAGATTTTTTGAACAAGACCGTGCCATACTAACCAGTTTTGNTAAAATGTAAAATTTAATTTTATGTGAATTTGGATGGAGAATAAAAGAAACTAGAGCATTTCTGAAGTTTAGAAAGCTATTTCTTCATGTAAGAGATGAGTTCTTAGAATGTTAAGAAATACTGATTATTACACATTGAGGTTTCAGGGCTTTAAATATTTTGAGGACATTAGTTATTCCCTACTACAAAACTCAACTTGCGTAGACTTCTTTGATTCCTCTCTCAGTCTGTCACTTATGGCATTAATTGTCCATTATTGAGCTCAGTAACATATATATTCTGTCCTATTACCCTTCCTAAAGTTATATGGATTTGGGTTTATTTAAATCAGTTTCATTGCGCTTCTGGGTGTGATGAGATCTCATCACTGAACAGCTTTGCAAGAACTCACAGCATGGTCACTGTGTGGCAGACCCATAATCACTGAGTGTCATCTATAAAGGTGCCACACTGGACCTCTATAGGTCCAGTGACTGGACGCCACACTCTCTGGCTAGCCTTGCTTTCCCCAAAGCTTTGTGTACAGTTTCTCATTGTCTTTTGACGCTAAATGTTGCTTTAAGCTTTTCTAGTAATCTCTTAGTTTCTCAAATTTTACCTGCAACTCCCATTGTTTTTAAGACTGGTTTGGCATGATAAATGGGGAAATCACGGGAATAGGGAGAAACAGAGTGCTAGGGAAGTCCAGGAGAGTCCACAGGGATGAACCCAACTTAGACCACTGGAAATAATTGATAGAGTGCCTGAACTGCCCTGATCCAGTGATCACAAGGATGAATACCCTACCTGCCACCATGGAGCCCTC
>LZPO01087525.1:0-14094 GCA_001675575.1 Neotoma lepida | reverse complement strand
TTTAGTAAAGAAACATTTAACCAATGCAGAATAGTTGAACAGGCTATCAGAACACTTCAGAATTCTGAGTTTAGAGAGTTACTGAAGTTGTGTGGGAGCAGACTACCAGATTGCAAAAGAGTTCAATAGTGTCATACCTGGATGGTAGTGTTTCATGACAATCTTCTCCATCCTCTGTGTCCTGAATTCTTTCCAGCCTCCCTTCTGTAAAGTGCCCCAAGTCTTGGGGGTAGGAATGGGGGGGGCAGTGATATAGTTTTCTTATTCAGGACAATGCTCTTCAGTCATTATTCTCAGGACTTTGATGACTTAGAAGTCTCTGCTTTAACAGCTACCTCTGCAGAAAAGCTTGTCTCTGTCTCAGGCTAAAAGCTGAAGCAAGCTATGGATCTAAACATTTGGATGGCTGCCTGACTGTGTGTTCATTTAGGGAGACAATGGCAGCGTGTTCCTTCCTTGGGCTCATGCCCTCCACAGCCATGGGCTTTTGGCCTGGTTTATAGTATCAGGTGTCTATTCCTGCCCATGGAACAGGCCTGGCATCCAATAAATTGCAATCAGACATACTCAGCAACCTGCATGCACAAGACTGGCCTTCCAACTTCCCATCATGAATAGAGGATGTGCCATGCATCCCATCTCTTCCTAAGGAGCTAGTGACTGTAAATGGTTGCTGAAGGAAGTAGTGTAGCGACTCGGGGACTAGGTGGGAAGAAGACAACGTTCAGAAGGAAGGGAACATACCAGAGAGTAATGGGGTGAATATAATCCCAATATATTATATATGAAACTGTTGTAAAATAAAGGGAGGATAAACAATTGGACATTNTTACTACTGGCCTCACTCCTATTTCTTGGCATTGGTCCTTTGGAGGAAAATATTCTAGTCCCAGGTTATTTAGTTACTTATAATATTTTGCTTTCTATCAATTTTGTCATACCCATTCTCCCAATTTTTAAAAAGTTCTCACAGACTCAAGTAGAACTTTCTGTCTCCTTCTACTTCTCTTCATTGTAGAATATGCTTGAATAATTTTGATTAATGTTTTAAATTTTTATTATAATGATACTTGATATTATAACACTGAGTAGAAATAATAATGTGTCCAAGAACTAATGATNTTCCAGTTCAATAATTCATACAGTTAGCTTCTGTAAATCTNTTCTAATAATAGTCACTTTTTAATTTCTCTCTTCAGTTAGGATTAGTATTATAATTGTNTGAATCACAGAATAAAACATATATTTATTTTAAATAATAAAAAACTTTTATTTACTACTTGGTTTACTTAGTATATATTATAAAAAAACACTATTTTTTTCTCTTTACTACTAACATTGGAATAATATAGGGGCAAACACCCAAATTTTAAACGAATTCACTAGAATGCATCTTTGGTCTCAGATGAAAAACACGTTTTCCATATTATTTATGTATTGTAACAAACTCATAAGTGGGTATGCNCAAGCGTTAGCATACATTTCTTCTAAATAGTATAACACATTTATAAATGATTATAAATTTATTATTGATTTTCCAACTCTAAGTATTTTTAAACATATATTCTAATCTAAAACAAATTTAATTTATGTTTTGATTCTTGATTTGCAATTAGGGACTGAAAACTTAGAATTTCATAGGAAAATGAATTCTGAGATTTAGTGTTGTATGCAGTCCTGGAGAAAAGACTGCTATAGCTTTAAGATAAGGTAGTCTGATGATTCATTGCAGGAAACAAGATCGATTTGGAGCAGGCTCCTACTGTTAGCTTTTTTGAAGATGGATTCTCACGCCGAAAATAACACAACATATTCTAAATAACAGCACCCCCTCCCCGAAATCCACCAAAACTGAAGAAAAATCCAAGTGACTGTTCTTAGCAGCTGTGTGGCCTGGAGTTCACTGGGGAAGCTGGCTTCCTGCAGTCCCCTATTCATCACCTGCTTCAAAGACAGCCTGGCTGGCTATAGTTTGCAGGCCAGGTAGGGTGCCATTGTGCACAGTCTGGGAGGATTAGTATCAAAGCTTCGGCAACCAGGCCCTTGGTCTCAGGCTGCCATTCAGTCTAGCAGGGAGAGGCTAAGACTGGCCAAGGTCACAGTCTCCAGTGTGGAGTGGACTGGGAAAGGATCCTGAGAATAGAATGCTTTTTATGAAATCATGGCGCAGGCTTGCGGCACAGCAGGTGCCCTTCTGGAAGACATAACATCTGTTTATGTTGGTATACCGTAGCTGACAGAGAGATAATAGAGCTTTGAAATTTATCATTTTATTTCTAAAAGACAACTGTATATACAATAATCCAGATGCATATTTAGCTCAGATCTTTTATTGGAAAATCATAAAAGGAACTGATCGATTTAATTGCTGCTTTTTACATGTATATATATTCAAGCAGAAAGCAAAGCGTACTGACTATTAACCGTTTACAACCANTGCTGATCAGCAATGCCCAGTTCTTGGGGAGGAAATACCTAGCATTCAACNTAAATTTTTTCAGTGTTCAGACATTAGTGTCAACAGATTGCAAAGGATTTCCTGAATATGACAAGTGTCTTGAATATTAGGAGTTTTAGATAAAATACTCCCCATCAAATGAAGGTATTTTAAGGGTGAGGTAATAATGACGCAAAAATAAAATTTTCAACTTGGATAAATTAGAGAAAAATTAAGCTGTACATGAGTTGTCATGACGACAAGGATGTTCTGTTGATGAACTGTCCTCCTCATTGTCCAATCAGATAGTAGAGCTGAAGCTGGGGCATGAACAGGAGAAGACGCACCTATTACAGCAGCATAACGCAGAGAAGGATAGCCTAGTCCGAGACCATGAACGGGAAATTGAAAACCTGGAGAAACAGCTTCGCGCTGCCAATATGGAGCACAAAAATCAAATTCAAGAGTCCAAGAAACAAGATGCACAGGTAATTATCAATAATATTTGCTAAAACGGGTGTCTATCTTTAAAAAGTCATCAGCGTTTCATGTTTTCTTCCTCTTCTTCTTGATGCACGCTTTTTGATCATTTGCAAAACTGACATATAAATGTGATTTTTTTTGTTTTCTCCCCCCGCCCACCCCCCTGTTTGGAGGATGAATAAGGCTTTAACTACAGAAACCACAGGTAGCCAGATTAAAAATCCCATGGCGCGCTATAACTTGGTCCCTTTTTTATAATCTTGTCTCAGTTCCTTTCATGATTTTTTTTAAAGGTATGCCCCTTACCCCTCCCCTCAGCCTTAGAAAATCCCTAAGAAATATATTAGCCTCACCCCTGGCTTTTTGTTTTAATCTCTGAAAGCAATCAAGCAGCTGCTTTAATATTTGCTTTCCTGCCTATTGTTGCTTTTTTCCATAAGACTCTATGTTTGATTAGCTTACTTGGATGGTAATTGATAAAAATGACTCCAGAGAAGGGCTATTTCCCATCAGGTCTGTTGCTTTTTCCTGCATGCACACACACATGCCTCCTAGCCTCCATCTCTGTAGTCCCTGTTGGAAGCCATTTGGCAGAATAACCCCCAGCTGTGGTAGCATTTGACTCTTCAAACTTATGGATGAAATGTGCACTGTCAGCATGGAAAATTATCTTTATAAATTTCAGATGAAAAAAATCTTATTGGGTATGTATCTTTGTGGTACAATACATTCTTTAGGGTATATATAATCAAGGGCCTTTAGTATATCCTCTTGAGCAGATTGCTGTGAAATTTTATTAAAGAAAAATTTAAGAGCAATTGACAACAATAAAAAGATAATTTTCTTTTCTAATAAAACCATATCATCTACTAGGTCTAAAGACCTCTTTTGTCATTGAAACCCAAGCATGCTAACCACACCACAGANAAGCCTTGGTTATCCTTCCTTCCAAAATAATATAATTTCCAAATAGCAAAATAAATCTTCTGTTATGGTATATGTTTAAGCAATTTTGTAATTACCTAAACATCAAAACATTCCTAATTAAAGAAGATGTTAATTTTTGAGTGGCAGCGAGTGGCGGTAAGGCAAAGAATGGGACTTGGTTGTTTTTCGTTTGACCTTGGCTTGTCTTGTTATTTCAGAGAGTGACTGGTGCAATAGGAGTATACTTGGTGCACATTTTCTGTCAATAGTATATATTTATGGGGAAAATATACTTTCATTGTTTTATGGTTATATGCTCACTAAAAGGTGATTAACGTAGTACGCATGGCCCCAAAATAATCATATGGTTTCTAACAATATTCATTATATTTTTGTTAACAACCTAATTAGAATCTTTAGAAAATATATGCTNTTCTTTTAGTTTTCAGTCATATGATTTTTTTTAAAGAATATTTTCGAACATGTTCTCCTTCATATGTAATCTTAACCTTACCATTGTCTCCCTATAAGGGACATGAGGTCTGGGTCAGTATAGGATCTGTTTGCATAGTAAAATTACATAATAGATACAATAAAATCCATTAGTTTGCTTAATTGCCCACTATTTTGGTGCTATGGTAGAAAGCCGACACGCTGGGGGCCAAATTTATAGGAAATCTTTGTGATTTTGCANATGCCGTATCTGCCATGTAGGGTGCGGTTCATCTGATCATAACAAAAGGGAAATTTTAGAACTGTTATCTGTAATTCAGCCACAAGAATAGTCCAATATGGCTGTTCCCTGGGTTTATGCTCATCACAGTATTAACTGTGATGACTCTGTGACATCTTCAGATGCTTTGGTTTAGGAGATTTCTCATATTTTGTGTCTTTCTTAGAGTGTTTTACTAATTGGGTTGCTGTCATGGGAATGCAAGTAAGCAATGCAAACTCGGACTCAATTCACTCCTAAGCAAAATAAAAATAACTTGGTACACATTGTTACCTAGTTGTGTTTGGAGAATACAATTTTAAAGAACTTTTATTAATAACTACATTTTAAAAAATTTTATCATGTGTACCAAAATACTAATAATTTGTGTCTGTGGTGATTTACTGAGGATATTAACTCAATTTCCTTCAGGTAGCTCCTAAATTTTTATATTATGTCTTTTCATGATTGTGGTCTAAAAATTTAATGTATAATACCTTTCAAGTACTGAATTCCATTCACAAATTAGAAATACACAAAATAGCTTGGTGTTTTTCAAAATAGAATATTAAAAAATTACTGTGGTGTNTGATGCAGAAAAAAANCACATATATCTTAGGTATTACATTGTATATTTTTTCATTTCCGGAGAGATTTGATTTTCAGTTAACATTTAACTCATCCAGTTTAGCATTGGAGGCCATTTTGTAAGAAGGACTCTCTGCAGTCCTTAGCTACAGAACAGCACTGCAGTCTGTTTTGGATAGAGCGGCTTTGTTCACTGTTCTCTTCCATCAGACCATGATAATGAGGATACTAGTCAAAACTAAGTCATTTCAGCTTCTTCCAGTTATGTAGTATATTATATGCTGAAAGACAACCATTACTGTGTAGTCACCCTTTGCAGTGTGAGTCTTGCCAACTAGAACTTCCTCTTGGTGAATATGATTATAATTTGTAGCAGATTAGATTTTTATCCTTGTTATTCTCCCTTTTCTAAGGTAATGATAGCACCCATAATATATCTAAGGACAGTTAGCCACTGCCCTCATTTATTAACTAATTCTTCTGTGTGTATGTTTCATTTTTCCATACTTTTTAGCAACAGGATAGCTTATTGTGTGATAATTATATTTGCTAAAATGCACATCAAGTTTTGTCATTATTGTTTAACATGTTCAGTCTGGGTCTAAGATCATATTTTAGAAAAAATAACCAGGTTGATAGAAATCAACACATGTAGAAATCCTTTTCTCAAATAATTGTTATTCACCAATATTCTCTTAATGAAACTGGAGAATGATTTAATTGATTAAATCACATTTTAATATAAAGAAAATTTATTAATATCTTCTTACAAAGCTTTGTCTAGTATGGAAGTTCTATGTACAATTCTTATTTTGCTTTTGTATTGTCACACAATGAATTTATTATGTTGAATTGGAAGAAAAATAAAACATGTTTCCTTAACTTATGGTTGTCAGTTGTCAACTTAGGATGATGAACCNTTTAGAGATTTCTTGTTCTTATCTGTGCATGGCCCGAATGAGAGGTGTATATGAATACCAAAAGACAGTTTTGTGGAGCTTTTGTGACCCACCCCAGAGGTGGTATCACCACCTTAGAATGTCTACATGACCTGTTGCAGAATAAACAGATCAAGGAGTCAGGGAAACTGGCAACCACCATGAGCCCTCCTCAGGACAGCATCCTTGGAGGAAGTTACTAGCAATGTCTAAAAATATATTAAACTTATCACTTATATACACACTATGGATTTTGCATAACACTGGCATACTGAATGTCTTTAATATCTTAAATGGATAGTCATGATTCTAATCATTAAACAACTTTTGCAGAGTAAGTAGGTAAATTGACTTAATTTTGCTTTATTCACTTTAAGAAGCTCTAAAATATAAGATTTATAGACCTCTACTTTAAAAACTTTCCTGGGAGATATTTATACTTTTAAAAATTGTGTTCTAACAACATTGTATTTTCTATTAATTTGCATATATGAGCACAAGCTATAAATTCCCATTTATAATTTGGATTTGTGTACTGCAATGAATTAAGCATTACTCTAACTCTTTGAAGGTTTTCAAAGGGTTAATTGGACAATATGTGTAATCCGATCATTATTGGTGCACCTACTTATGGACACACAGTCTTTAAGCTTAGATAGCATTTCTCTATAAAAAAAATGTTTAACCTTTCTTTGTATACCTAATACTTCCAAAAATGGCTAAAGGCAACATTTTATAATAACTTCATATTTTATGATCAAAAATAATAGTTAAGCCACAGATAATGTTAGTCACATAGAACATCTACACTTGCAAAAGTTTCCACAGTTAGTGTGAGGTTAACCTGTGAGCTTGCTAGAANCCATGGCAAGAAGGAAGAGATGGTGACATATGTGGTTCTAATTACAATGAGAAAAGCCATAACTTTTCTCCCTAATCTCATTTTGGTATAAATTTATGATATGGGACTGAATATAAAGCATGTTGACATAAAATTGATGTTTTCTGTATATCAAACATTTTCAAATATCAGATGGGAAAATGTTAGAATCTTTGAGCATTTTCATAAAATGGAAGTAATATTCTCTATGTTAATGAGTCTAAATTTCATTTTAATTTAATAAGAATATTATTTTTCTCAAATCAGAGAACAAAGTTACTTTGAGAGATCTTACTTTTCAGATATTAAAAATCATATGAAAGTACATTTTGAGTGACAAATCTACCAAATTCTAGCACTGTCACTTTATTGCTGGGCCTGAATTCTAGTAAAATATCTTGAAGTAACAATGTAAACTGGCTGAGTCTATAAGTAGGTTAGAAGTTACCAAATTTCCAAATGCTTTTCTATCTTACCTTATATTCCGTTCTCTGAATTGACTCTGCAAAACTATTAGGGAGTAAAATCAAATGGTAATCCATCCCAGGAATAGAGAGATTTATATCTATGCTAAAATGACCAAAGTGGATCTCATCATCAATATCTATTGTTTCTATGTTCTAAAGGAGTAAAGATTTTTAGTTCTTTGGGTCACACCAAAGTAATTGCTTAGAAAACCCACACTATGTGACTCTTTATTTCCCTAACTTAATGAGGAGGCAGCTGCTGAACTGTCACCCTCCTGTGCTTCACCTCCTCTTCCAGTGACAGTCACATCAGAGTGGCTGCCTGGTGCCCCAGCTGTGTACACACCACACTTTGATAGTTGTCCCTGACGTACCCAGCTATTTGTCTTATAGGGAAAGTGGAGGAGAATTAAGTGTGGTTTAAGTGTTAGAGGATTTTGACACAGTGTACAAAGTTATTTCCAGGCGCCAGAAGGCTGATGGGAAAGACTTTTCACATTTCACTTTTATTTGCAGAAAGAAAACAGGACTTTTAGGGAAGATATCTGATAAACTCATTACAACAATCTGCTTTCTTTAGACCTTTTGTCTTTATCTAACTACCATATTTCTCTATACTTTCAAAGTATAAGCAGAGATTTCCTAACTAAGCCATTTTTAAAAAGCTAATACTATCCTAGATCATATAGATTTTTCCATGTTGAAGTGGTGGGAAATCCCCCTTATATTTTGACATAGATAAACTGATGGGAAGATCTCCTTTTATTTGCATCCAACAGTGGTTTCTTTTACAGAGATTAATAATATGGTTGTGTTAGTTGTATGCTATATAAATTAAAATGTATAGCTATTATTATGAATTTAATGAGGCAGAAATATAAGTGGGTATCATTTCAAGTAAAGATAAAGCTTACAATTTTGAAAGATTTCCGTATTTCTTTTTCCATTATAATTCTAAAATTGTTNGCCTTACAAAGTACAAACATAAATGAGTCATCTTCATCATGGAAAAGGGAAGTTTAAGCAAAATTATAAGCTGAAACAGGTAATTTATTTTTCTAAGAATGATCCATTCCTAGAAGAATTATACACTGTATCTGTACTTCTGTGCATATTTTTAAAATGAGTTAGTTCCCATGGAAACCACATGCTATGGTATGTGGTCCACTTTTAGATAAAGAATATTCATTTAAAGAGAAACCTTCTAAATAATAATGTATAAAGTATTCCTTTTGAATTAACAACCTTGTATCAACTAATAATGAGTGCTTTAAAATCTTTTCTTTGTTCTCATTATACTTAATGGGTTTCTTTAGAAATATTAAAATTATTCTTGAAAAAGAGTTAATTAAATGCTGGAGACAGTTTAAATATAGAGCAAAGCAGGATCCCTTTGTAGTGGCAAAACAGTTCAGCAAGGAAGCAGAGGTCATTGAATATAGGTTGTTCCACCACACACACGAAGGCATTATTCATTGCTGATGTCTTAAGTGTCCAATAATAATAACATAGTCAGGTTAGGTCAGCTAGAGATGACCACATTTTCATTATTTCAGTTTATAGATAAAGAACTTGAGTTTCAAGGACATCATCTTGCCCAAGGTCACAGAACTAGCAAACAGGGCTCCTTACTTAATTCAATATTTGTTTGTTTTATGTTAGAACATCCTCAAGAAAAGTTCGTGGGTTTCTGAAAAGATTTTGACATGACAAAAAATGCACAGGCTTGTACATGAAACCTTGTCCAGCATGGCAGAGACTCTGGGCTTTGTCTCCCATGCCGAGACTCTCTGAGCACTTTGAGTTTGCATTTCTTTTGGTGACTGCCATCCTCAGTGTTGCTGGAAAGTCATAATGGACTAAGGTTGTTGGCCTCCATGCAGTAAACTGCAGTGGGTCTCTCTATCTGTGTATGCATAGCAACACCGCCATAGGGAAATGCCACTAGTTATCTCTACTACAGAGTTCTTGCTCCTCACCTCTGTCTGGGTGAGGTCACTCAGTGTTGGCAGAAATTATCTTTGAGGAGATGGTGGGTGAATATCTTCTTCCTTGATGTCTCAGAAAAGCCAGTTTTGGATTTCTGACCCCATCAGATCTGTAAGGGACATCCCTGAGGTCTTCATTTTGTATAGTTGAGGTAATTTTTCATGACAGAGAAGTTAAAACCAGAGTGCAAGAAATGATTGGCAAAATGATGATATCATCAAATGTTCAAAGGGCTGGCAAATGGAAGCTTATTAAGCTGTCATTGAGTTATATGCTGGACTAATTGGAATCATGCCTGGTTGCATGATATGAATGATATTTAACAACTGAGCCATTTTTATGACAAAAATGACAGAAATTGATGTAAAGGAGAACTTATACTCATATTTGAAGAGGAAAGCAAGGCACTGCAGGAAAATTATGCTCCTTCTTTCAAACTAATTTAATGTTACATGCAGAAAGTATTTGAAAAAAATAGTTTCTTAAGTAGAAACTTTTTAAATAATAAAAAAGGTCTTATTAAACCTAAAGTATTGAAATCANTATTAATGAGTTGAGATTTGAAGATTTGAAACAAATAGTAAACTACAATTTTTAAAAGTTTATTTGTTTTAATAATTATTCAATTTGGTGAACCTTCTAATATTTTTAGATATTTGTATATTAAACATTTGGAAAAAGCGATCAGAAATTAGAAAATATTAACAATTAGATTTCTGGGGTTTGAACATGTGTTGTTTTTCCAGTTTATTTATATTTTTTCCCTTTGATTTAAAATCAAAGCCTGAATATATTTGTGCTATTTGAATATGAAGTAATGGTATTTCAGAGAATAAAGTTTGAGGCACTAAGAGACTGAATCTAGATCTTTTCCTTGTTCATAGGGACAGTTGTAGTGTAACACCAATCTCTAGACAGGTGTGTGCACTATACAGTAATACAGTGGTGGCAGTGCATGACTCTAATCCCAGCATCTTCTCAGTAATACAGTGGTGGTGGTGGTGCACACACCTTTAGTCCCAGCACTCTAGAGGCAGAGGCAGGCAGATCTCTGTGAGTTCGAGGCCAGCCTGGTCTACAGAGTGAGTTCCAGGACAACCACAGCTGTTACACAGATAAACCCAGTCTTGAAAACAACAACAACAAAAATACAGTGATCCCTGAATGAAAAGAAGATTTCAGTGAGCAGGGAGCCCACATTGTGTCCAGGCCTAATCCCAGAACAAGTGATTTTTCCAGTAGGAAAATTTGAAAGTTACAAATCTTTGAAAAGTTTAAAACAAATTAGGTAATTTGTTTATCTTAATGTCTTATATTAGCAATTATTAATTATCTTATTTGTTTTAGTATTTCCAAACTGCAATTTAATATGCAAAATGTATGTGTTCATTGATGTTGTCTGAAAAAACAAATATTTGAAATGTTAATATTATGTGCACTTATTGGGCAAATGATTTGATAGCTGCAAATGTAGCCAAGCTGGGATGTACAGTAAGAGAAGTGGAAGGGCAAGGCTTGAAGACTTTTTGTTCCTCAATTCCTCAAAGATTACTACTTAAGGTGACACTTGATAAAAGCCTCAGGTTTAAAATGTGGGATGTTCTACACTTCATATTATAGTCAGCCCAANTGTGCAGATGTTTCAACCTTTGGGTAAAACATGGAACACCTTTCTAGTGGCATGCAAGAAAAAAATCATCACCAATACTGTGGATACTTTTTTTCTTTATTTTTAAGAATTTCCATTCACATATATATGTATATATATAAAATGAAATATGGTCATGTCTATCCTCATTTCTCCCCTCCAACTTCCAATATGTACCCCTCGCACATCCTCTCCCAACAACACATCATATATATATATATATATATATATATATACACACACATATATATGTGGTGTGTGTATACATAACCATACACACACTAAATCCAATTAGTGCTGCCCATATGTGTCTGGATGTATGGCCATCCACTGGAACATGGGAAACCTACCAGTAGCCACACCCTCAAAGAGTTACTTCCCACCCCTAGAAATAATACACTGCCAATATCTCCTCAGTAAGGGGTGGCAACTAGATCATGTACCCATCTATGCTGGAAGTTTGGCTGTCTTGATCTTGTATAGTTCTCGTGCGGGTAACCATGGTTATTGTGAGTTCAGGATTACAATAGCCTTGTCCAAAAGACAGCATTACATAGCACTTGCCCCAGCCTTCAGTTCTTTCTGCCTCCTTTCCCATGATGTTCCCAAGCGTTGTTGGTGAGGTTAGTATGGATATTCTGTGAGAGGCTGAGCACTCAGAATCTTGTTCTCAGCTCTTTGACTAGATAGTCATCTCTCCATTGACTGCTGTTCCTGCACAAAAAAGCTGCTCTCACTGAGGTTGAGACAATCCCAGGGTCTGTGGTTATAAACATAAGCATATCAAGCAACTTGACAATTGACCACTTAGCAAAGCCCAGCCTTTGGCTTTTGACCAGGATTACAGTGCCAGGCATTAAATACCATCCTGTATAGCAGGCCTCACATCTGATCAGATACTGGTTAATTATCCCATAGCAATTGTGACACTATTATCCCAGTAGACAGTCTTGCCTGGCATATTGGTATTGCAGTATGAAGGGTCCAATGCTGGATAAATCCATTGATGTCTTTTCTTCCCTAACAGCCTGCAAAGCACTGTGAAAGCCAAATAGGTCTATTCAGAAATACAAAGAGTACGTCTTCTCCAAATTTCAGTCATTATCTATTCTGATTTCTCTTTGAAACCACATTAGTGTAGATTAATATTGAAAATATGAAGTCCCAATAAAAGCTGTAGAATTAATACTCCTCAAAGAATAGTACCTCAAGTTTATTTCTATATAAGTTTTTTTATATGAACATTAACCAAAATTATGAATATAGAATTTTCCTTTGGCATCAACTTCATTAATTATTCCCCTAAGATTTTTGAAGTCCCTGCTCTGCCAGGCCTAAGGCTTGGTGTGATAGTGAGTTTGCAGGCTAGGTGACTAAGTGGGGCCAAGCTAATGATGATGATAGTCTCATCTAAGGCAGTGTCATAGAAACAGTAGAGAAGGCAGTGAGGAGAGCGGAGAGTCCCAGAGCTATGGTTTGATGTGTCACTAGGTATTGTGATTGTGTGGTAGATGTCACATCTAGGTATTGATGCCACTGGGTTATGTGGACATATAGGACTAATGTTCAAAAGAAAGTTCTCCATCACCAGTAGAAATAGATTGTGGTCACAAGCATGGATTGTAATGGATCCCAGTGTGATAGAGGCAGAAGAGAATCGGGAGCTATGCAGTGCGTAAGGAGAAGGTGAGAAATAGAAACAGAAAATATCAAGAGAGAGGAAGAGAACCTAGAGCAAATAATTAATGAACTGTAAATACCTGCCTGACACTTAGATTGCTGTGGGGATTTGAAATGGACACATATTTTTAAACAACCTTCCCCATGGAAGGTTATTTATTTCCAAACTGTAAACTGTGGGCATAGAACAGAAGTAGACTATTGTACCAGATGAGCAGCAGCCTATGAAGGCTGATGCTGCCTCCCATAATTCTACAAGTGGACATGGACTGAGAGATTAAGGAGTTGTGTAAGGAGCTAGGAAACAAGGCTCAGATGAGTGAAGCAACCTGGGCCATTAGTGACTGAGTAAGCCATGGATTGATTGCAGGTAGGCATGTTAGTGGTGTAGGGAGCATTGTGAACACCTCATCCAGCCTCTCCAGTCCCACTGTTGGCTTTGGAAAGCAATAATTCTTCAGGTCCACATGAAACTTTGCTCAAGTTGATAGAAGGAAAGGCTTTACTTTGCCCCTGGATGAATGTGGTTGACTGCCAGAATCACCCAGTAAAGTACAAATTCAATTCTAGCAGGAAAACAAAGCAAGCTTTTCTTGCATATCCCTTCAAGCCAGAGTTTGAGGAGCCAAGACCAGAGGGAGAACATCCAGCACAAGCTTACAGATGCTGAGGTCAGCACAGGCTGAGTGGAAGCCCTTCTATAAGGGTCCTTGCCAGGCAATGTAGTGAGTGGAGGAAGCGTTGCAAATGAGATAATAGCTACTCCATCATAATCTCTCTGCATTTCTAGTCAGATGATAGAGCATGCCTTACAGAATTGGGGAAGTCCTTATTGAAATGAAAATCTGAACATTGAACTGAAAATGAGAATAGAGCTATTGCAGAGGCCATGTTGTAACATTTTTTTAAATTAAATTCTTCTCATAAGCTGAAACCCAATATACTAGGAAATGAAACTAGGTGGGTGAAGAGAGAATAAAAGGAGAAGGCGGAGGGATTTGCAGAATGATAATCTCCAGCATGCCAACTGGAGGTTTGTCCAGAGGCTTAGGAACCTGGAGGTGGGTGACAGGGAGGCCAGTAGTAGGGAAATGCAGACAAGACAGGGGGATGCTTTAAGGAAGCTTCACCCAGTTTGAAGTTGTCACCAAGGCTAATCACCAGTCACCTAGAGACACAGAAGAAGAAAACGGGCCCTTCCTTGGGAAAATAACCTCAAATTTTCCCTATCACAGAAAACTTGGGGGGGGGGGAAGCTGCTTGATCAACTGCTTAAGGGCTAACCATTAGGCTTTCTGCTCCCTCAGGTTGGAGCACACTGTTTGATTCAGCTCTCTAGCTCTCA
>LZPO01087524.1:66363-77068 GCA_001675575.1 Neotoma lepida | reverse complement strand
GGGTGTGTGTGTGTCTGTGAGAGAGAGAGAGAGAGACAGAGACAGAGACAGAGAAAGAGAGAAAGAGAGACAGAGAGAAACAGAGAGAAAGAGAGACAGAGAGAAACAGAGANAGACAGAGAGACAGAGACAGAGAGAGGAAGATTCTGTTTCTCTCACTGTGTTTTCTTTATTTTCTATCCCTTGCTAACCTCTGTCTCTTGCACANAGCCCTGGCCAGGTCCTGTCTCCTGATCATGTTCAGTCTATTTCTTTCTCTCTTTATCTAGACTCTTCCAGATGCCTCTTGCTGTTCTTTCTCTCATATCTACAATAAAAACCTTCTCCTTAACCATACCAAGTGTATGGTCATTTCTTCAGTTTATACAAATCCCAAATTAAAAATGTATTGCTTTGCCAAGTTGGAATTTGCAGAAATTCTTACTTAGGTCTAGGTCTATTGTGGGTTCCATATCTAGGTTGAATAGGTGTGTGTGTGTGTGTGTGTGTGTGTGTTGTATCTCCCAAGCAAGGTCTCTCATACAAAAGCTTACCTTCTTGGATGCTTGGTCATGGTGATATCCCACAGGATGAATAGTTTATTAGATGACCTGAGATAATGTAGGAAGATATTATAAGCATTTACAACTTCATCCTTGAAAGGTACACCCATAGATAGGTAACTATTGTTAAATCAGATAATGGTGTTTCTACTATGCTCAAATACAATTTTTAAATTAAATTAATTTATTTATTTTACATCCTGACCTCTGTTTCCCCTCCCTCTCTCTTCCCATTTTCTCCCTCCTCCGCTCAACTTCCCTCAATCTACTCCTTCTCTGTTTCTGTTCAGAATGGGGCAGGCCTCCCATGGCTCTGCTTCTTCCTAAGAGACTGTTGGCTGCATTGGTCCATAAGAGTGGAAGGAGGGAGCAGAAGCAGGGAACAGGGTTCTCATCACTGTGAGTACAATAGAGATAGCCCTGTGGGATATAACTTCAGTGAATCAGCTTGTTAGGGTCCACGGGAAGTCCCATAAAAGACCACCAGACATGTATGCAATCAACAAGANCNTTTAATTCTGGAGAACAAAAAATCCAGCATGCAGAGGTCCAATCATTTGACAAAGTGGCAAAATGGTGATTCTGAGAGAAGCTTGCAGGTTCCTTTTAAGCACAGCTAGGAGAATTCCAGCTATGGTTAAGTGTACTTTGAAGTGAGTGGGTATAGACCCTTACTGGTACAGGAATCATTTTATGATTGACTCATGACATCTGGTCAGCAACTGTAGTTGCAGTGTCAGGGGTCTGTTTGCTGTGTCNGGGGTCTGTTTGACTGCAAATAGCAAGAACAGTTCCTGCTTGTGGCCAAGTAGGACCTTTATTGACTATCAGACTGGATATACTTCCTGAGGGTCTGATTGAAGCCAGACATGAGTCAACCTAGAATGGTGAGGATGTTAGGTTCTACAGAACACCCCACAAAACAAAGACAGCCACTCACATATGCAATCAACAAGAGCATTGTTTATTCAGCATGCAGGGGTCAGCCAGCCAGACAACAAAATGGTTGGTACCTGAAGGGAGCTCACAGGCTGATTTTATAGGCAGCCAGGAGAGGATGAGATCATCCTGCACATGATTATGTGGGGCTCCTTTTCCTGCTTTAACTGGGTACAGAAATCTAAACTGAAACAGAAACAGAAACTTAACAGGGTGCAGAAATGGAAACTGAAACTANATTAAACTCAGGCCCAGTGGANGCTGAGTCCAGGAGAAGCCTAGCNACGGTGCTTCTGTGGCCCCTCAGGGTAATGTGGGGCAGAGGTCTTAGCAAACATGCTCCTGGGAAAAAAAGAACACAAAAACAACAGGTCCTGTTAGGGTCAGTCCTGTTGTAAGAGTGGACAGCTGCTTCAAGCTCAGCTTTATTCCAGAGTATAGGAAATATATAGGACTGAGGAGTCTGGGGACAACTCCTAATTTGCGTTAAGTGGAGCAGTCCTATCAAGGCTTCATATGTGGCAGCAGAGTCCTATAGCAAATCTCCTAGTATAAGTCTTATTTATCATATNTTCAGCATGGGAGGGTTCTAGAAGGAAACTATGCCAAGGGTCACCCTAGAGATAGATCAGGCATCCAGGCTTAGAGACAGCTTTCAGATAAGGTCAGCCCTCTGGGCCCAGGCACATTCTCCAGTTAAGGGCAAGTGGAGAACAGAAAGTCTTACTAGGAGGTAGGCATGGGGGAGGAGGGAGTCTCCATGTCATCCAGCTTTGGCAAAGGCTGCCAGGTCATGATAAACTGTGACATCTGACCAGCAAAGCCTTCCAACATCCTCCCATGGGTATCAACAAAGCATGGCATATTAATTTGCAATAGGACTAAGTACCTCCCCTCGTATTAAGCCTGGGCAAGGCAGCCCAGTATGAGGAATAGGTTCCCAAATGCCGGCCAAAGCATTAGGGACAGACCCTGCCCCCACTGTTAGGAGTTTCACAACCAGACCAAGCTACACAACTGTAGCAAATATGCAGAAGGCCTAGGTTAGTCCCATGCAGGCTCCCTGGTTGTTAGTTCAGTCTTTGTGAGGCCCTCTAAGCCCAGGTTAGTTGACTCTGTGGGTTTCCTTGCGATGTCCTTGACCCCTCTGNCTCCTACAATCTTCCTCCCTCTCTTCAGCAAGATTCTCCAAGCTCTGATCCAGCCTAATGTTTGGCTGTGGGTCTCTGGATCTGTTTCCAACAGTTACTAGATGAAGACTCTCTGATGAAAATTGAGGTAGTCACCAATCTATGAGCATAGCAGAATATTGTTAGGCATGATTACATTGACATTTTCTTTTTCTCCATTTGTGTTTGGCTCTATCCTAGATCTCTTGGACATCCAGCCTCTGGGTTGTGGCACTTCATGCAGTGTCAGGGGTGGGCTTACTCTTGTGGCATGAGTCTCAGGCTGGACCAGTCATTGTTTGCCCATCCCCACACTCTGCATCACCCTTACCCCAGCACATCTCAAAGGCAGGACAGACTGTAAGTCAAAGGCTGTATATCTGATTGGTGTCCAAATCTCTCCACTGGAAGTCTTACCTGGTCATAGGAGATGGCCAGTACAGGCGACATATCTGTCATTGCTATGAGTCTTAGCTGGGGTCATCCTTGTAGATTCTTGAGAGTTTCCCTTGCACCAGGTTTCTATCTGACCCAGAAATTCTCCCTCTTCCAGTCATCTCTTTCAGTATTCTCCTCCTCTACCCAGCCCCCAACCAGATCCCTCACGTTCNCATCCCCACCTGCCTCCAGNCCACCCACAAGATCTCTTCTATTTCCCCTTCCCAGCGAGATCCATTCATCCCTCCTTGAGTTCTCCTTGTTACATNGTCCCTCTGGGTCTGTGGATTGTAGCATGGTTATCCTTTACTTTACAGCTAATATTTGCTTGTAAGTGAGTACATACCATGTTTTTCTTTCTGAGTNTGGATTATCTCACTCAAGGTGATTTTTTTTTTCTAGTTCCATCCATTTGGAACTAGAAATTTCAAATTTCCCAATGTCATTGTTTTTAACAGCTGAGTAATATTCCATTGTGTAAATATACCACATTTTCTTTATCCATTTTCAGTTGAGGGATATCTAGGCTATTTCCACATTTTGACTATTACAAATAAAGCTGCTATGAATCAAATACAATTTCTAATCTGGTATTCTNTTCAAAACATTGATGGATTCTTCTTTTAAATGTATTTAAATTAAATGTAAAAGAAAATTCTTCTTCTTTTGTTTTATATGTGTGAATATTTTGACTGTACCACTTGTGTATGTTCATATTCCACTTTCATNCCTGGTGCCCAGAAAGGGCAGAAGTCACTAGAATAAACTCTAGTTACTTATGGTTTTGAGCCACCAAGTATGTGTTCATAGAACCAAATCTGGGTCCCCTGGTGAAGCAATAAGTGCTCTCAANCACTAAGAAATTTTTCCAGCTCCTGATAGAAACTTAAGAAACAAGAACAGTCTCATTCTGTAGAGACAGATCTACTGTAGTAGAGAGGGAGTAAACAGATAGGGTGTCCCTATATCAACTACATTTGAGATAGCTCAAGGCTTACACACTGCTTCACTGGGAAAGCAGCTTTGGTAAAAAGGGAAGGCTAAATTTGAGTAAATAAAGAACCCTGCCCTTCAGAGAGGAGTGGAATTAAATATTTTAAGAGAAAGTACATGTGATAAAAATTGATAACCTCTGGTTAAAATTTTCTAAATAGGACTATCAGCTCTCTCTTAAGCAGCTCAAGAAGAACCAATGGTTTTAAGATCAAAATTGATCAGCTGTATTTCATAGTGTTATAGTGTTCTCTACTATAATGTGAGAACAGAGTAACAAATATTAGAAGGTAAGAAAAATTAATCATAAGGACTTTGGATTGTATCAGTCTCCTCTGTTCGTTTGGTACTTCAAATCCATGTTTCTTGGTGGAAGATCATATGTTGACTCATATGTGGTTCATGCACCTTCTGAAAAGGAACCAAGTCTTCATACACAAGGCCCGGCTGTTCCACAGAATGCAGAGTATAGTGAGTTATCCTTCATGTAGAAATGATGAATAAATCCCATCTGTTCTTGCTTCCTCCCNTTATTGAATTCTCAAAAGTAACCCTCAATGTAGGGTACAATGTCCTGTAAAACTTCAAAGTCCTTCTTGAAACAGACCAGGTGAAGCCTGCTTAGCTCTCTATTATAGAAAAATGACTACTTGCCACAATTTATATTAGTTCCTTGGTGACTTTTTCATGTCATTGTAATTAATTCTCTTACTTTTGTTTAATCACATTGATAACCATCCTGCCCTGTCAGTCCCTGCCAAGTGATAATAGGTTCATTTTACTCCTTTATATGTGTTCATTACATATAATTGTTTCAACTAATGGAGGCAAATACCTCTTTTCTCCTTTTGAAATGGATCCAGCTTAAGTTACTGTTTGTGTTGTGTGGCAAATGACTTCAGAGGAATGTTCATTATATTATACAGTTTCATAGACACACATATGTTTCATTTTTAGCAAAAGTGATAATGTTCACATTAACATAAAAGTAACTGATGGGGCTATTTTATCCTGGAAGCAATTAGTATACAATCATATTTGAGATGACTATATCTTGTTATCACATATATAAATATATGTATGCACATGTATAAGCAAATAAATGTATAACATATAAAATTGAATGNAAGTATACTAGAGAAGAGACCGAGAAAGAGAGAGAGAGAAAGAGAGACAGAGACAGAGAGGGATTTTACTGTTATCTCACTGGATTTGAATATTTTGCATATTGACAAACCGGATCTAATAATAATGAGGTGACTTAGATTATATCATTTAGGTGGAAATAAAACAGAAATATACTTGAAAATATAAAATTAAAAAGAGACATATTCTCATCCAGCATACACAAGTCTAAAAGGATGTAGGCAATAAAGTTACCATGGAAAAAAAGAAATTAGCATGGAGTCTGACATTGAGGGTAAGAACTCCATCCGGCTGAGGTCCCCAAGCAGCACTGTGTTTCTGAGATGGTCACTTGTTTTTTGACTATCATATCATGTAAATAATTATCTTGCTCTTGTCTCCTTGCCTGTGCAGACAAAGGCACTGTGAGACATTATCAGGTGCTTAGAATTACACCCATGGGAGAATTTCGGCCCATTTATGAATTCAAAGCCTTCTCTGTGGAATAAAATCAAAAGAGCACAAGAAGGATTAGACACCACAGGTTATCAGTGAAGCTTGGTGAGTTTTATATGGAATACTTTTCGTGGTTTGATATGCCAACTAATGGTATAATTCAATAATTATAAAATAACTATGATTAAATCCCTACAGTGAACATTATAGGCCAAGGATGGTAAAGAAGGGTAAGAGGCAAAATTCAGTAATGAAAGTGTTTTTGGGGAAAAATTAATAAAAACTATAAAAAAAGTATGAACTCCCAAGAAATGGCTACATGACCATCATTAATTGCAGGGAGAAAGATGAGCTCCCAGCATGCAAGNATACAGCAAATGCTTCTACTGTCAGCACAGAGAATTCTTGGTGGAAAATGAGGAACACAATTAAAATCACACAGGTTGTCATGCAAGCATTATGTAATGCCACAGGTTGCAAAGCTTCCTATCGGCACTGTTTGGATTGTTTTGGTAATTGCTGTAATTTCTTGACTATTACTGTGCATCCTTTGTAAACACTGTCTTACCCCACTCAGTCCTCCTCACAAGAAACCTGCGGGGTGGATGTTCTTTGTAAACATTGTCTTACCCCACTCAGTCCTCACAACATACCTGCGGGGTGGATGTTCTTTCTCCAGTTTGGGGATGAGGAAACAGAGGCTCACAGACATTTGCTAACTGTCCAATTTCTTGTACCAGGGGCATAAATACAAAGGTACCTTCCTTCTNCGCATATTCATTGNACTGTAGCTTTGGAAAATAAGCATATTATAATGGTGGTCTNGGGGTGGGTGCAGGAAGACTGGGCCTAAAGAGCCTGCTAGCTGGCTGACTTTGCCAGCAACTTGATTTTCTAAACTTCTTCCTTTGTTGTCTCTAGGTTTACTTGGCATGAAGCAATCTGGTCTTCATGCTTAACTTCTGATTTATGCATTAAAAATAAGCTAGTTTCAACATGTTTAGTTTACTCACTATTTAATTTGATTAAATGGACTTAATGTTCATCATCATTTTTCCTTCATCANCATTTTCTCACATTATCCTTGCTGCTTTACAGAGTGAGCAGTGTTTCCTTTTTTGTCTTCGACATGAGCGAACTCTCAAGTGCCAGAGGGCAAAGCTAGAGGGTGNAACTCTGTAGTTGTCCTTCTCTGTACCCTCAGATGCTTGCTGACAGTTGCATTAGTCAGGAGAGAGCAGGAGGAAGCCACTTTAATAAAAGTCCCTACATACTAGTGTATAAGTCAAGGGAAGCTGGAGGTAGGGGAAGCAGGCAGCTTGAGAGTGTCAAGGACTGGAATCATTCTTTGAAGCCTCACCAGTGTAGGGTTGGTTGGCAACTGTGGATGGGCCACATCTTTAATGTTGAGGAAGAACTGTGTCCAGAGACTTCAGTAGATAACAGAGATGCCGCTCCCTCACTGATACCAATTTGAGCATCAACTCAAGAGAAAGATGCTTCCTGTGTTCAGAGTGGGACACTTGGTTCTACTGAATGAAATCAGGAAAAAAAGGAATATATCAGACAACCAGAGAAAGGCTAAAATTGGGGCAGTTCTAAGAGTTCACTGCAGTGACTTTTTTTTTAATTAAGGAATTTTTATTCATTTTACATGCAAACCATAGATCCCTCTCTCTTCCCTCTTTCTGCCCCTCCAGCCTCCCCCTGCAACCCACTTCCCATTCTCTCCTCCCACAAAATAAGGCCCCCAATGGGGAGTCAGCACAGCCAATAGAGACAGATCCAAGCCCCTCCCCCTGGATCAAGGCTGTGCAAGGTGTCCCACCATAGGTACCAAAGAGCCAGCTTATGCACCAGGGTTGGATTCTGATCCTACTTCCAGGGGGGCCCTAAGCAGATCAAGCTACACAACTGTCTTGCTTATGCAGAGGGCCTTGTCCAGTCCCATGGAGGCTCCACAGCTGCTGGTATAAAGNTCATGAGTTCCCACTAGCTTATTTGGTTGTCTCTGTAGGTTTCCCCATCATNATCTTAATGCTCCTTGCTCATAGAATCCCTTTTCTCTCTCTTCGATTGGCCTGGTACTTGGCTATGGATCTCTGCATCTGCTTACATCAGTTACTGGATGAAGGCTCTGTGATGACAGTTAGGGTACTCACCAATCTGATTACTGGGGTAAGCCAGTTCAGGCACCCTTTCCACTATTGCTAGTAGTCTAACCTGGGGTCATCCCTGTGAATTCCTGGGAACTTCCCTAGCACCCAGTTTCTCCTTATCCTCATGTTGTCTCCCTCTTGCATAGTATCTCTTTCATTGTTCTCCCACTCCGTCCCTATTCCAGCTCCGCCATCCCATTCCCTTATGTTCTCATCCCTCATCCCCTAGCCTCCATTGCCCTCCCCCTCAAACCCTAGTTTATTCATGGAGATCTCATCAATTTCCCCTTCCTAGGGCGATCTATATATCCCTCTTTGGGTCTTCCTTGTTAGCTAGCTTCTCTGGAGTTGTGGGTTGTAGTCTGCTTATCCTTTGGTTTACATCTAGTATTCACTTATGAGTGAGTACATACCATGCTTGTCCTTCTGAGTCTGGGTTGCCTCACTCAGGATGATATTTTCTAGTTCCATCCATTTGCCTGCAAATTTCATGATGTCATTGATTTTTACTGCTAAGTAGTAATCCATTGTGTCTATGTACCACATTTTCTTTATCCATTTTTCAGTTGAGGAGCATGTAGGTTGTTTCTAGGTTCTGGCTATTATGAATAATGCTGCTAGGAACATAGTTGAGCATGTGTCCTTGTGGTATGATTGAGCATTCCTTGGGAATATGTCCAAGAGTGGTATAGCTGTGTCTTGAGTAAGATTGATTCCCAGTATGGTTTTCTGAGAAACCACCATACTAATTTCCAAAGTGGTGGACAAGTTTGCACTCCCACCAACAGTGGAGGAGTGTTTCCCCTGCTCCACATCCTCTCCAACATAAAATGTTATCAATGTTTTTCATCTTAGCCATTCTGACAGGTGTAAGGTGGTATCTCAGAGTCATTTTGATTTGTATTTCCCTGATGACTAAGGATGTTGAGCAATTCCTTAAATGTCTTTTGGCCATTTGAGATTCTTCCCTTGAGAAATCTCTGTTTAGCTCTGTAGCCCATTTTTCCCTCTGATTGTTGCTTATTTTGATGTCTGGTTTCTTAAATTCTTTATGTATTTTAGAGATCAGCCCTCTGTCAGATGTGGGGTTGGTGAAGATCTTTTCCCATTCTGTAGGCTGTCGTTTTGTCTTATTTACTGTGTCCTTTGCCTTACAGAAGCTTCTCAGTTTCAGGAGGTCCCATTTATTAATTGTTGCTCTCAGTGTCTGTGCTACCNGTATAATATTTAGGAAGTGGTCTCCTGTGCCAATACTTTCAAGGCTACTTCCTATTTTCTCTTCAATCAGGTTCAGTGTAGTTGGATTTATGTTGAGGTCTTTGACCCACTCGGACTTGAGTTTTGTGCGTGGCAATAGCTATGGATCTATTTGCAATCTTTTACATGTTGACATCCAGTTATGCCAGCACGATTTGTTGAAGATATTTTTTTTATCCATTGTACAGTTTTGGCTTCTTTGTAAAAAAATCAGGTGTTCATAGGTGTGTGGATTAATGTCAAGGTCTTCAATTCAATTCCATTGGTCTGCATGTCAGTTTTTATGCCAATACCAAGCTGCTTCTTTCTTTCTTTCTTTCTTTCTTTCTTTCTTTCTTTCTTTCTTTCTTTCTTTCTTTCTTTCTTTCTTTTTTTTTAAACTACAGCTCTATAACAGAGTTTGAGGTCAGTGATGGTGATCCCTTCAGAGGTTGCTTTATTGTACAGGATTATTTTAGCTGTCCTGGGTTTTTTTTGTTTTTTTCATATGAAGTTGAGTATTGTTCTTTCCAGGTCTGTGAAGAATTGTGTTGGGATTTTAATGGGGATTGCTTTGAACCTGTAGATTGCATTTGGTAAGATTGCCATTTTACTATGTTAATCCTTCCTATCCATGAGCATGGGAGATCTTTCCATTTTCTGATATCTTCTTCAGTTTCTGTCTTCAGAGATTTAAAGTTCTTGTCATATAGGTCTTTCACTTGCTTAGAGTTACTCCAAGGTATTTTATATTATTTGTGGCTATTGTAAAAGTTGATGTTTCTCTGATTTCTTTCTCAGCCTGTTTATCATTTGTATGTAGGAGAGCTACTGACTTTTTTTTTGAGATAATCTTGTATCCTGCCGCATTACTGAAGGCGTTTATCAGCTGTAGGAGTTCCCTGGTAGAATTTTTGGGGTCACTTATGCATACTATCATATCGTGCACTACAGTGACTTTTACTAAACTGACAGAGTCAACCTTTAGATACAAAATAATNAAATAAAACAAGCAAATTAGAACACAAACAAACAAAAACCAATCTTTCAAATGCCTCTACTTGGCATATGCCATAATTAAAGACTATTTGCAGATATTTTGACAACTTGATAGAATTCTTAGGTACAGACATCTTAATTATAGCATGTTTCATACTTATATGGGAGGAAATATATTAAATAGTACAAGCAAAAATTTCTAGNATAACAAAGGTGGCAAGCAAGAGTACATGGAATAAGATACAGGTGTGATAGTACAGGGATGATATGTTTAGTGTATAATACATGTCAGTATGAAAAGATTTAGAGAAATTAAATTTAAATGGAAGGAAATACTTGGAATCAATGCAAATTTACATGAAAAATTAAACCATTAATATGTGCANATATAAAATAATTTCTAGATGACAAAAGGAAAGACTACTAGTGTGATGGCATAACAGTTAAAGGTACTTGTCATCANGCCTAATGGTATGAGTTCAATCTATAAGACCTCATGATGAAAGGAGATAACCATCTCCTGCAAGTGGTCCTGTGACCACTATATTTTGTGGCATGACTATGTGCATGCATTCACACACACATACATACACACACATATGAGAGAGAGAGAGAGAGAATAATAAATAAACAGAAGTTATTAAAAAAA
>LZPO01087524.1:50535-62888 GCA_001675575.1 Neotoma lepida | reverse complement strand
TGGGACATCTATTAGAGCATGGCTCCCAATAGCCACATTCTCAAAACAGAGTGAGTCTCCTTTTCCCTCCCCAACAACTGCCAATGACACCTCAGTAAGGACTGGGACCTCGAGATCATCTAGCTCATGCACCACTGAATTCTGATTGGCTTGATCTTGTGTAGCTCTCCTGCAGGTATTCCAGATGCTGTAAGTTTATGGGTGTAATAGCTATGTCAGGTCCAAGGACCGCCTTTCACAGCATTTCTCCCCATTTTTTGGTTCTTAATGTTCTTTCCACAGTCTTCTTCACAATGTTCCCCGAACCTTGTTGGGAGTGGGTTGATGTAAGTGTCCCATTTAGGGCAAGAATTATCATTTTAATATACGATTTAAGTGTAGAAATGTTCTGTTTCTCTTTGTTTTTCTTTATGAACTTGTTCTTTTATATTCAGACAAAAGTACTAAGATTGTTGTCAGTGTCCAATGAAATTTTATACCAAACTAAAGGTTCATACACTATAAAAGAAATTATTTATACTCATTACTGCCTTAATCATCTTACAAATATTTAGCTGGTATCTATGATGTCCTCAGTATTATATAAGTGCTGCTTGATCAGCCTGTCATGTTAACACTATCTTTTAAAATATAATTTAATTTATATACTAATGTAATTTACTGATAGTATTTCCCAAACCAGCTTCATGCTATGATTAATACTGGGGAAGAGAGAAAAAATATGATAAAATTACATTGTATGTTACAGTTTTTTAAGTAAAAGTTCCTTTTAAAAAATATTAAAAAGTAGCCAGGCGGTGGTGGTGCATCCCTTTAATCCCAGCACTGAGGGAGGCAGGTGGATCTCTGTGAGTTCAAGGCCAGCCTGGTTTACAGATTGAGTTCCAGGACAGCCAGAACTACAGAGAGAAACCTTGTCTCTAAAAAACAAATATATATATTAAAAAGTAAATAAATTCTCTAAATGCTTAGAGTACTTCTTTTTTTCTTTATATATATATATATATATATCCTGATTACATTTTTCCCTTCCTCAACTACTCCTAGTTCCTCCCCCTCCCATCTGGATACACTGCCATTTTGTTTCTCATTAGAAAAGAACAGGATTCTAAGAGATAATAACAAAATAATATATGATAAGGTATTTCTTTTTTTATTTGTGTCAAAAATGTTCTACATGTACACTTGAAGAAAAATTCTTAGGCCCTTAGGACTAGGTCAATATAGAAAAGTCTAGCCATGACTGCCCAAGGACCTGCGTTTGATCTCTGTTGGTACCCTCGCACATAATAAGCCAGATACTAGTGTATCTCTAACCCCAGCACTCATTAAATGAATTGGAATGTGGAGACAAGAGACTCCAAGTAATAATTTGTCCTATATATTTGAGTTTGGTTTTTTTTAAGTTCTTAAGCTTGGGCATTGTTCTAGTTTAATTTTTACTGCTGTGATAAAATACTCTGATAAAAATCACTGTCATAGAAAAGGGGCTTAATTCTGGTTATAGCTCCAAGTTATAATCCATTATTGTGAAGAAGTCAAGGCAGGAACTTCAAACAGCCAGTCATCACATTCACAGTCAAGAGTACAAAGAAATGGATGCCTACTGCTCTCTTCCTTGTTTGTACTTAGATTTCTCCAGTCTCATGCAATTGAAGACCCTGTGGCTAGGGAATGGTGGGTCTCCCCACATCAATTAACTTAAAGGTAATCTTCACAGCCACTTGTGCATTTAAAATGCCTCTTTGGGATTCTCTTCCCAGGTGATTCTAGGCTGTGTCTACTTGACAGTTATGCTAACCATCACAGACATGATTTCTTTCTTGTTTTAGTTGTATTAATTGAAAAATAATTGGGAAAAATTTATGTATACAAAAAGCATACAATTAAGATGATATTGTGTATTTATAAAGTATGTAGTTATTGAACAAATAATTATAGGATTGTGGTATTGGTCCTGTCTGTGCTGGATACATTCAATTAAATTCTAAGGCATCTCCAATGAGCATACTAAGCATATCATAGGTTTGTTTTCTTTTGTGAACTTGGAATCTGCAATTCTCTTTCATGATTGCTCCTTGTGACAGTCACCAAAACTTTTGAGAGCTTAATGGAGAAACTAATTAATAATTTGGCCCATGACATTTGGCTTCATTAAGTTTGCCAACTAAAATGCATTTCTCATGGTTGGAAGTACAGCTTAGTAGTAAAGCACATAGCTATTCTGTCTCAGGTCCCAGGTTTAATCCCCAGCATGTCAAAGGAAAAGAACAAAACAAAAGAAAATGCTTCTTCCTTCATGGTAATTTGTACTAGCAATGTAAGAATTTCCTTTTTGTTGTGCGAGCATGCATGTGTGTGTGTGTGTTTGTGCCTGTGTGTGTATATGCATGTGTGTTTATGTGTGTGTATGTGTGTTTTTGCATGTGTGTGTGTGAGTACACATGTGCATGTGCTTGTGTGAGCTTTGTGTAGTTAGGACCTCAGCTGTAGAACAGTTAACTCATCTCTGAATCTTAAATCCAGGGCATACATGTTGATCTTCATTCTTTAGGGATGTGAAGTGGAATCAGTTACCATTGCTTACAGGGTAGTTTGTAGTTTTTGAGACCTTCAGCATTGGACCCAGAGCCCTTAATTAATAGCAAGTATTTCACTCCTGAATGTAAAGATACTGTATTTTCCATTTCGCAGCTGGTCAATTTGGGTACTCGGGCATTGTTCCCACAAATACATGGAATATCTAATACACCTTTGTTAAATTGAATGCCCTAATACAATATATCCCAGGTGTAGAATCTGGGACACACCCAATATCAGAAATAAATCCACTGACTATCCACAANCTGATAAAAGTGTGAATATGTTTCCACCCATCATTGACCCTTCACACTTCACACTTCACACTTCTTCCTGAGAGACAGTTAATTCATTTGAATGCTGTGAAATGACTTCAGCTCTTGCCTTTTATGATCCATTAATGGCAGTATATGGATCATGCCAGCTTTGAAAAAGTTCATATCTTTATCAACTAGCTCACAAAANTGTGAAAATCTTATTTTAAAATGTACAAAGACATGCAAATTCATCCCGTGGCTTAGTGGTCTTATTCTTTTAACATTTTAAGAAAAAGAGTATTGTCAAGTTCTGATTTGGCCTTGAAGTGAAGCAAATTAGTCTGTCATCGTTCATTTGAAAGAAGACACTTTGGAATTTACNATTTGCTTTTTCACCTCAGCTCAACATGCTGATGAAACCAATTAAGCAATGATATTTACCACACAGAAAGCAGCCAGCTCAGGGGACATAGTGTATTTGTGGCCAACAATTCATTAATCATAATTCCCATAATTTCTGCTGAACCAGATCATCTCAGAAATAAAATATGCTTAAAAGTGGTAATCCAATAATAGACCAACTTCTCTACCTTTTNTTCCCTTCTTTCTCAGATCAAATAAAGGGAGAACAGCAGGGCTCCCAGAGGTCAGCTAGTATGAGGCAAACATACCTCCAAACACTTGAACAAAATAAATAACACAATTTCTGTTGTTAGTATAATATATAATATCTGTTACTCTCAAGTGGTAGCAGATACGCAGCTTTTAATTTTCTTCATCCCCAGGGCACCAGCTGCTTTCCTCCTTGCTGTGTGGAAATACCCGAGTGAAGGAATTTGAAGCAGAAGGGACTTATTTTGGCTCATGGCTTTAGGGTGTATAGTCTGTCTCTGAGAGGAAAGCATGGTGACTGGAGATCTGCCTGTGCTGGGAGACCCCACCCCGGTCTGTTTTGTTGGTGGATCAAGAAGCAGAGAACTAGACTGGAAGCCAACACTCTGTAACCCGCTGGATCCATGCTTATGGTCACTAACTGCCAGTACNATTCCTTGTCTGAAAGTTTCACAGTTTTCCAAAACAGCACCATCCTCTGGCATTCACATTTTCAAACTGATAAATTGTGTGGGATATTTTTCATAGAAACCATAACATTTGAATAACTGAAGGTGTCTAGGCACTTACTCTAAGGAAAAGATATGGTGATCTCAGGAAACTGGGGAGAGAAGCTACCATTTCCAGCTACTTACTATGCTATCTGCAAAGTGAGATGGGGGTCATGTAGTAGAATATTTTAAGTTGTGTTACTTTTGTTTATATTGCATTTGTTTAACTCTGTGAAGCTGTCTTACTGTGCCTGTCTAAAACACCTGATGGTTTAATAAAAAACTGGCCAATAGCAAGGCAGGAGAAAGGATAGGCGGGGCTGGCAGNCAGAGAGAATATATAAAANGAGAAATCTGGAAAGAGAACAGATCGAGAAGGACCAGAAAAGAAGGAGGACTCCAGGGGCCAGTCACCCAACTACACAACTAGCCACAGAGTAAAAAACAAAGAAAGGTATGTAGGAATAGAAAAGGAAAAGCCCAGAAGCAAAAGGTAGTTGGGATAAGATAAGAAAAGCTGGCTAGAAACTAAGCCAAGCTAAGGCCTGGTATTCATATATGGTTTATTTGGGAGCTGGGTGGTGGGCCCCACAAAAGAGCAAACAACAACGACAACAGGGCCAGACAGGTATCTAAAGTGAGACAGAGCCCACTGTTCAGCTATGTGGCTGTTACTGTGTTAATGATGTTCTTAGTGCCTCCCAGAGCTGCTGCCCTAAATGAGAGGAGACAAGTCCACTTCCTGATCTAACTGCATTTACATTAACCTCGGCTCACTCAGCAGACTAACTGCAGGCTTACAGCCCACTCAAGAGAAATGTCAGGGTTCAATGAGATGCCCTCTCACTGGCCTGGCTTGTAACACATTACTTTGTAANAGAATATGCTTATGTTCTCTGGCTTCAGAACATGGTGTTTTCCAGCACAGCTTCTAGAAGGGCTGGTCATTTCCTTGATTTTACTTCTATGTTAACCAATTTGTGTGCAGTTTTATACAGTTGAGAAATAAACATGTTCTGGCTCATCTTTCAGAATGCAAATGGATACTCTGTGCTCTTCTCAGTGGAGTTCCACTAAACACATCTAAAATTCCTTGTAATGCTTAGAAATTAAAGAGACTTTATGTCCTCCTTTCTAGTTTGGTTGTGAACTAAAACATGGAACAAAGAACAAAGGATTAAAACCTCAGCAAGCACACACCAAGATCACACACACACACACACACACACACACAAAAGAGGTGGGGGAAATCAATGTAATTTCTCAATTTCAATGCCCTAGAGTAAGTGTTCAGCTCTAGTTAATAAGGATGGTGCAGGATGTCCTGTTCACCTGTGAAGCATCACAATGGCATCATGAACGACATAAATATTTCTAGTCCTCTTCTTAGCCACAGTCATTGTGTTAGCATCATTCTTCAGGCATGTTCTCTGCAGATCAGAGCTGACTGCCACAGACAATTTGCCACTACAACCCCATACTCAAAGCAGGAAAGAGATTGCCTTCTCTTTCNTGGATTCTCAAATTCCAGTCCAATTCTGCCCTCTCACTGTCTTTCACANTTTATTCCTCTTGTTTTGTTTCCTACTTTCCCTGTTAGGTCTGTTTTTACAGCAGGTTTCAGTTAACCTCAAAGTAGGCTAATAGAAGCAAAAAGCAAAACTGAACCTTATTTTAAATGACACAATCATTGATTTGTGAAGCCTTAACTAATTTTTCTTTATCAATAAAAAATTGAGAGTCAGATATTGAGGTAAAAGCCTGAAAGATCAGAAAAGCAGGGGAGCAGCCACCAGTCTCCTCCTACCTCTTCCATTCCTTCCTCCAAAAGGGTTGAAATCTTTGCTCATCCCTGCCTTANTACTTCCTGTCTCCTATCTGTCTACAGTCCTCCTCATCTCTATGGTTAGTTTTGGTCAGCTAGTGGCTATCTCTGCCCTCCAAGCAAGCTTTATTTGTCAGATAACAATCAAAATACCACACAACAGATTTTCAACCATTCGAACTCCAGAACTTTATGTTCAGGATCCTGTGCATGTGCTGAGATAGAAGGAATGGGAAGAAGATAAATGTACAGTGGGGAGGATGTAAGGGTCCCTTTAAGAGAAGCTTTCTCCTCAACATGGTTTTACCAATGAGCAGAGCAAAAGAAGCATGGCCAAATCCAAGTATCTCCTTTGCTTGACAAGCCATGTTTGAAGCTTTGCATTGAACAATGCTTTAACAAGCATTGAAAAGCTGTGTGTAGACTTAGTAGATGTTTACTAAGCCTAGGTTTTTATATTGTTGGTGTTATAAGTGGTATAGCCCGAAGGAGGCTTTGAGCTTTGGCATTTAAATGTAGAGATGAACATTTGGCCACATAAATTTGTGGATTATTTTAGAAGATACCTATTTTCTGAAAAAAAATAATGCTTATTTATTTCAAAGTCAGAAATTTTGTTTCCAAAGTTTTGTAGTTTCATCCTGATTACTATGGATTTATTTTTAAGCTTTCTTTTCTTTCACGGAGACTTGGGAATCA
This sequence comes from Neotoma lepida, assembly GCA_001675575.1. Taxonomy (NCBI): domain Eukaryota; kingdom Metazoa; phylum Chordata; class Mammalia; order Rodentia; family Cricetidae; genus Neotoma; species Neotoma lepida. The sequence goes on along the minus strand of LZPO01087524.1, from coordinate 56,424 downwards.
TCTTAGAGTCTGAAAGTTATTCACTTTTGAAGATTACTCACGAGTATTTTTACATAAGTTTTCATAGACTCATTGAATATCATCCAGGAAAAAGAATCATATTTAAATGCAGCACTTATGTTCCCAGAAATGGAGTCTAAAGTTTAGAGATGAGCACTGATTTGACACTTGATACTTAAAATAGATGTGAAACTCAGAGCCTCTCATCTTAGTGGCTCTTCAATTAATTTCATTTCATACAGGTCTGCTCATATAGCACATGTTCTAAGTGGGCACATGCTCCACCTGGAGACGTTAAATCATGTATGAGTGTTTGGTGATCAGCCACATATGACTTTTAGTTTTATCATCCAAAAAAGGTGGCTAGCACAGGAGGTGGGATGTCTGCTTCTAAATGGAAGCAGAGAACTCCAGTGATTCATAATATAATGAAGTGGAATCTGTAAATCACAGGCAATGAGAAGATTTATTTGCCTGTAATAAATGTTTCATAGCAAATTTTACAACAAGCAGTCTAATGAATTTGCACATACCTCCCTCCTAGATAAAGCAATAGAATGTTACCCAAGGACTTTAATATGTAAAAATATTTCAGGTGATTATTTCATAGAAATATATATACATATATAAAATTATTCTTATACATTTATTTTATTCTGGCTGTAATGGAGCCAATATCTTCAAAGGCAGAATTTTCCAATAGCTTCAAGGTGGATGTAGAACTATATCTGAACCTTTACTGTACTACAGCCAAGCAGTGACACATGAGAGAACATTAAACCTTTTATTCCAGAACAATTATGAACTTTATGCTAAGGAGCAGTTTTTGCTTTAGTATAGGGAAATACAATATGNATTTATCAGAAATCCTGTCTATTTTTCCTCAGAGAAGTAAATTACTTTAAAGANTAAGCTTTCAAGTGAGCAGCACAAATAGATTAAGAAAGAGACACATGAANATTTGGAGTTTGGCCTTAAGCTTATTCCTCCTGGTTCCAAAACCTATGGCTGTTTTTCTACCCATTACCATCTATTTCTTAGATCTTTTAAAAGTTTTTCTTTATGGTAGTGCTGGATTTATTTCAAATTCTATCTTATGGCATATATGGGTCCTTGTACAAGCTATGGTATATGTATACTTGTTGTAAGGTAGCTTTAAATATTAAATGATTGAAAAGTGCTTAACTCATTACATGACACCACATATATTCTAGGAGAATGATAACTATGGTTACTCTTTATTTTGAAGAAGATTCTCTGACTACCTCAAAGTAGTTTTTCACAGTTTCAAATGTCTTCATGAGTGGGAGAGTTTTCTCATGATGAGAATCATGTGTTTGTCAGATGGTAATGATTATTTGTGAGCACTAGTTCCTGTGGGAGCATTGATAACATAACTGAAACTATGTTTGGCTTGTGGTATTTCTTATAACACACACACACACACACAATCTTTGGCTACAACTAGTGATCTTTGNGTATATGTCAGTGCATGAATAATGGTTAGTAGGGGAGAATTTTAGTTTTACTCATTTTTGATTCATTTTAGAACCCACCCAGGCTGATTTGGGAATATGGTAAATGACATATATGTGTCATTCTGTTTGTTTCTTTGTTTTTGTGTTTTCTTTTTCTTTTTTTGAGACAGTGTTTCTCTGTGTAGCCTTGGCTGTCCTGGAACTAGTTCTGTAGACCAGGCTGGNCTCAGGCTCACAGAGATCTGCTTGCCTCTGCCTCTGGAGTGCTGGGATTAAAGGCATGCACCACTACTACCCAACTTAATATGTGTTCATTCTTAAGCAAAGTTGCATCCAATGTCAAGCTTGCAAGTTCCCTTTATAAATTGGATCTTAAAGGACATTTTAACTGATGAGTTGGTTGCAAAAATCTTTCATTCCTAGGCAAGCTAAAAAAACAATTACCCTCAAATAGTGAGTTTTTTTTCTTCTTCTTTTTCTTTTTTTTAAAGAAAGCTCCAAGGAGAACAATCTGAAGGCCATTTCTCCAATCTCTGCTTATCTCTCCTNGAAGTTACTGTATGGAAAACCCTTTGCTCATTTTCCAGTCTAGGTACCCATATAAGTAAGTCTCAATCAACCTAATGACATTTACAAGAAAGACTGAAAATTGTGTATTGCAAATGTCAGCTTCTACAAACCCCATGAGTCTTTCTTTTAGCCAAGCACAAATATTGAAGTGAAGAAGAGGTTAGGAATTAAACAAGTTGAAATATATTATATNGGAAAGAAAGATTCTATATGTTCAAGTAAGGTGCAACATACTTTGTAATATAATATTTCCATATTTTGCATTTCCTTTGGACTTTGGAAACACTTTAGAGGAAATTAAGATAATTTATGATNTAAATCAGAATTTGAGATCATTGCTGGATTTTGTGTTGGTTCATAAAACAGGGTAAAAACAAGCCAAGTAAGTCCACACTACAAGAATTCCTTCCATAGATACGTCAGGACTTGGTTCTGTTTTTTCTTCCCTTGTATCTTTCTTCTTCTATCTCTTGGAACACAAGTTAGTCCTATAAGTCTTTGCTGTATTTCTTGAATGGCCCAAACTAAATCTTACTGAATGATTCTCCATTCTAGAACTGACTTCTGTCAGACCCATGTCATTTATTCTCATTCTTTGGGAAATAATTCATATATTCAGTTATAATTTACTTGAAGTCCAATGTAAATTAAGATCACATACTATTCACCTCTNTATTAGTCAGGNTTCTCTAGAGAAACAGAAATGATAGAATGTATATGGATATAATATACATATAAGGGATTTATTAGAGTGGGTTACAGGTTCTGGTTCAACCATTCCAACAATTTCTATCTCCCGATGAAAAGTTCAAGAACCCAATAGTTGTTAGTNCAAGAGTTTAGATGTCTCACCTAGTCTTCAGTATATACTGGAATCCTGAAGAAATAGGCAGTGATATTCAGGAAGGAATGAACTTGCCAGCAAAAGTAAAGAAAAGCAGGCAAAGAACAAGTACTCCATCCTTCCTCTCTAGAGGCTGCCACCAGAAGATGTGGGCCAGATTTAAGATGGAACTTCCCATCTCAAAAGAACCAGATTGATGGTGGGTCTTCTTACCTCGAATGATTCAATCAAGAAAAATCCCACACTGGTGCACCTAGCTGCTTGGGTTTGAGTTAATTCCAGATGNAGTCAAGTTGACAACCAAGAATAGTCATCACATTTAACATTAGCAATAATATTTATTTGTAAAGAATTGATAGTGCATTGTGTGCTTGCTTATTTCTTTCCTGCCTNCTTATGCTAGCAGTTNTAGAATGGCAGAAGCCCTATATGCTTTAGATCATGATTTCTGTTTAAAGATCTAGCACTGTGCTCTGGTTGAAGAATCATTACTCTTGGTTGAGTCAGTCGAAGAATTGGAACACTTCTCCCTTTATTTACTAAAGATCTACTTTGTATGCCAATTTGCCAATTTTCTATGGGCATCTTGTTACCTCTAGCAAGTTGTCCGTCAACCATAAAAACGATACTATTTTGGGGCCTTTTGGATACTACACTTTGCTNTGATCATATAAGAGGACATTAGTGTGGTTGATTTGCATTTGAGATGCTGTCCTGTAAATAAATGCAAAAGAGTGAGAGAAACCCCACTTCCACTGTTAGGAGTTCTACAAACACCCCAAGCTAAACAACCACAAGATCTTCACTGTAACTGGAAACTCTTGCTCTGTTTAGGACATTATAACTTAAGGCAGTAAAAGAGGCTCCCAAACATTGCAGCACAAATGGAATTTACAGAGACTGGGCCCCAGTGTCAAAATGGTCTGCTTGACTAATCTGTGAAGTGAAAGGAAAAAGAAAGGTACAGGAACAAAACCAGACATCAAGTACTCAGTAAGTGGTATTTCATTATCATCCAAATGGAATGGAAATAGAGTTATAGGAAGATTAGGTAAGCTATAGAAACCAAAAGACTGTTAAATAAAAAATGGAGATCATTTGAGATTCCTCTACTGAGAATTCTTCGTTTATATCTGCTCCCCATTTTTAAATTGGATTGTTGGTTTTTGATATCTAGTTTCTTAAGTTCTTTATATATTTTGGATATTAGCCCTTTATCGGGTGTGGAGTTGGTGAAAATCTTTTCCCATTCTGTAGGCTGCTATTTTGTCCTTTTAAAAGTGTCTTTTGCCTTACAAGAGCTTTTCAGTTTCACNAAGTCCCATTTATTAATTGTCNATCTTAGTGCTTGCACTATTGGTGTTTTGTTTATGAAGCTGTCTCCTGTGCCAATGCATTCAAGGCAAAAGTAAGTAGGGATACTTTCTTTTCTGTCAGGTTCAATGTGTCTGTTGTGGTCTTTGATCCATTTGGACTAGAGTTTTGTGCAGGGTGATAGATACGGATCTATATTTGTATTCTTCTACATGCAGGCATCCAGTTAGACTTGCACCATTTATTGAAGATGCTTTCTTCCATTGTGTATTTCTGTCTTCATTTTCAAAATCAGGTGTCCATAGGTGTGTGGATTTATGTCTGGATCTTGGAATCCATTGATCANCATGTCTATTTTTATGCCAACACAATGTAGTTTTTATTACTACACTGTGGCAGTACAGCTTGAAATCAGGAATGGTGATACCTCTGGAAGATCTCGTGGTTGTTTAGCTTNGGGTGTTTGTAGAACTCCTAACAGTGGAAGTGGGGTTTCTCTCACTCTTTTGCATACTCTTGGGACCCTTTTCCTCCTACTCCATTGNGTTGTCCAGCCTGGATATGAAGGTTTGTACCTAGTCTTGCTCTTTTCTGAAGGGAAATGGAGGTGTGATGGATCTGGAGAAGAGGAGATGGGGGGCTTAAGGCATGGAGGTGGGAAGGCTGTGGTAAGAATGTATTGTATGAGAGAAGAATAAATTTAAAAGAAAAGAAAAAAGGATTATAAAATGNAGTTATGTTAACCCTGTTCCTCTCTATTTTCCCCTTAATATCTGGCTATCCCAACAGTGACCCAGGCTACCTCCCTCCCCTGTACCTGTAATTTTGTGTGATGGCACTTTCTAACTCTAGGTTCCATGAACTCTGTAATTTAAAACTTTCCATCAATGTACAAAGTTTAAAGAAAATGAATAAATGCTGATTTAAAAAAAAAAACTCTTCTTCTAGGAAGTCTTCATTGTCTCTTTTCTCAGGTGTAACTTGAGGGAGCATGACTCTTCTCTTCCAGCAAGTATCATATGCACTTTGTCTTAGGTTTTCTATTGTTGTGATGAACACCATGGCCAAAAGCAACTTGGGATAGAAAGCATTTATTTTGCTTACTCTTCTGTATCACAGTTCATCATCTAAAGATGAAGTCATGGCAGAAACCTGAAGGCAAGAGGGTGCAACTTACTGGTTTGCTTTCTTACAGCCTAGGCGATGTCACCACCTACAATGTCACCACCTACAATGCTCCCCTGCCCCAGTAATGACTAATTAAGAAAATGTCCTACAGACTTGCCTGTAGCCAGATATTGTGGAAGCTCTATGACTCAGATGACCCTAACTAATGTCAAGCTGACATAAAACTAGCACCACAAACTGCTACCATCCATGTGTTGAGAGAGGATATTTTCTTAATATCTGTTCTATTCTTAGTATGTACTTTCTCAGTGAGTAAATGGATGCATGAATTAATTATCATTGCTGTTTGGTGGTCTGAATCCCCATAGCATATCCTCATCTGAATGAAAGCCCCCATCAATGTGGTAGANACGGCTGGTTTTCTTCATAATCTACTTCCCACTGCTGTTTTAAAAATATATCCTTATTCTTGTCAGTGATGCTCCCATCAAATAAAAATTTTTAATTTTCTGGTTGTACTTGAAGNTAAGAAGTAAAATGGCATAGCCTGTGCTA
>LZPO01087524.1:17842-29411 GCA_001675575.1 Neotoma lepida | reverse complement strand
TTCCTCTCATAGTCTCAGCATAATAACTCAAGCTCTGTCTCCAGCCTAAAGATACATTTTTTTTCAGAAATTCTCTGTAAATATTAGAATAGATTTGCTAGAAATCTCTNTAAATATTAGGAAAATTAGCACAGAATTTCAATAGATTTCTAAAAAGTCATGGTCACAAATAGAAAATAAAATATGTAATTCACTATTACAGGGGCCAAACTGTGTAGTCATTTATTGAGTTCCAACACAATTGCAATAGTATGGAGCTCACTGTTCTCATGCTGGACATTTCTAATTATTCACTCATAAACTTACAGAATTAAAATGTCCACTCTTCAGCATTCATTCTTCTCCCAGGAACACTATGAGGGTGAACAAGGGATAAGAGAATTTACCCTATTGAAAGAAGAACATATTATAAGATAAAATTGAAACTGTTCAGATCATAAGAACAGTTGTTATTCTGAATTATATTGTTTTGAATTAGATTTTACTTTACATTTTATTTTATTTTATTTATTATTACAATTTATTTACATTATAATGTTCTGGAATGAAACTCAAATACCAAATGTACAAAGTCTATTTTTCCTCTCAAGGAACACATTCCAGAAGGAATATGAAGATGATTGCCAAATCTCATTCACAAATAAAGAAATTATTTGACATTTCCTTATTTTTTTATTAATACAGAAATAAATATCTTGATCATTGACTACACGCAAGCTCCTAAAATATAAAAATAATAATGTAGACACAGTTTTTGGCATTACAAATTACCTTACCAATTGTTCTTGCTTGTGCAATTTCTGTTTTGAAGAACTCTTACCCAAATCTCTCTTCATTTTTTTCTTGTAATAATGAAAATCAATACAATGTTACACATTATTTTTGATTAGTGGTCCTTAACATTAGGGAAATTTTACTTCTTATGTGATGGTTAGCTGTCCACAGGCATTTTAAAGTTCTCAAAACTGTAGGGAAAAAGCAAAACAGCATCCAGAACCAAAGGGTCACCTCCCAAAGCATAGTGGGATGAGACCCCTCAATGTCAATAGTGCTATATTGAGAGACACTTTAAAGTACTTCTTACATAAAATACACACAACACAAANTATATTTTAAGGATAAGTTTGTTTTGTAAATGGAGAACCAAATTATCTTTGTCAATGTTACTACTTAGGAAAGAATGCTTTCTTTACCAAACTCTTTCAAAAAACTATAACTGGAGGGAATATCTCCAAGATGCTTGTAATGAACCAACATGTTACCTTGACACAACAGCCAGAAAATGACTCCAAGAGGAGGAATTGCAGGCCACATCCTCCTTCATAGAAACAAAAGTCTTCAACACAATAGAAAATTCCATCACCATAAGGTTTTGCCAAACAAACAAACAAATAAACACTAATGCTCTCATTACCTGGGCNCCCCCTGACAAGACAACAGTGCCTGTGGGTCAGTAAAGGATGCTGAGATAGATCACTCTGGAGACAGTTTCAGGGAACACAGTTTCAGGGAACAGCATCTGCTTTATTGCATGTGAGCAACTACTTGTATAGTGGAAGCATTGAGTGTGATGGCTAGCATATTATCTCAGATTGGATAGTGAGTGCTCATAACCACCAAAGTCTCTATGTGGAAGGAGCATATTAAGGGAGATGTGTAGAGCATAGACTCATCCACAAGCTAGCTACTCACTATTCATACTACTTCAGAATTCAGTGTTCTTACTTTGGGAATATGTTGTGTCATGGTTCTTATTTAGACATGCAGTGTGCTAAGTGGGCTGGTTGCAAGGTAATGCCTGCATTTTCCCTTACAGACTAATGAAGTAGTAACTATACAGTTTTAAAGGGTGTCTTTGGAAGGTCACTTTCCTCATTAAACCACTTTAAAAATTATTTTACATAATATAAGGAAACATTTCACACTTAGTAAAATCCTGTATATCTTTTCTCAGCTCTCTGAATGTTAAGATCTGTGGTGATATTTTATTTGTGCTCTAATAAATAAAGCTTGCCTGGAGATCAGAGGAAAAAGCCAACCATTATAAGTAAACATAGAGGTCAGGCAATGATAGCATATGCCTTTAATCCTATCACTTGGGAGGGAGGGATCTGTCTGGATCTCTGTGTAGTGATTATATTGTGTCCCCCAAAATATTGTGTACCCTAATAAAACTTATCTGAGGTCAGAGAACAGAACAGCCACTAGATAGACATAGAGGCCAGAAAATGGTGGCACACAGGCCTCTAATCCTAGCATTCCAGAGGCAGAGATCCATCTGGATCTCTGTGAGTTCAAGGCCACACTGGAAACAGCCAAGCCTGGTGGCACAAACCTTTAATCCCAGCACTTGAGATCTCATGTCTTTGCTTGAGAAACATACATGCCTTTAATCCCAGGAAGTAATGGCAGGAAACAGAAAGGTATATATATAAAACGTGTGAGAACCAGGAACTAGAGGCCTCTTAAACTTTCAGGCTTTAAGCAGCAGTTGAGCTGAGATTCATTGGGGAGAGGACTCAGAAGCCTGCAGTCTGAGGAAACATGATCAGCTGAGGAGTTGGCAAGGTGAGGTTGGCTGTGGCTTGTTCTGTCTCTCTGATTATTCAGAATTTACCCCAATAGCTGGCACTGAGTTTTTTATTAATAAGATTGTTTAAGAATCATTACATCATTTCCCCTTTTCTGTCTAAAACAATAAAAAAACTTATAACAAATACAAGAAAAACTATATCCAATAAGTATATACAATATATANAGTCAACAATTACATTAACAATGTCTAGTCCATTAACATTTGAGATTCAGACAAAAAACTCCATTATATATATTAACAATGTCCAGTCCATTAATATTTGACAAATTCAGACAAAAAATTTCATCACTTATCCTATTTTGGTAAGTCCAAAATTTTTAATGTAATATATAAAAGTCCAATCCAATGTAAAATATTTAGAACTAGTAGTTGCCTTTTAAAAGTAGATTAAATAATCTTTTTTATCTTATCATATCTTTTTTTCTTTTTTTTCAGAGTAGATTCAATGATCTACCCTTTATCCATCATTTTTATATCTTTTTTTTAGAGTAGATTCAATGATCTACACTTTTTTATCCTTTTATTTAAACAAGAACCCTGAATCTAATTTTTTTTGTTTAGCTTTTTTTTTCTGACCATTAACAATTAACACTTGTAACCAACCATTGTAAGCAATGAAATATCCAAAACTCAAACGACCAAAAAACCACCCACCCCACCTCTTGGGAATGTGGGTGTTGTTTTTAAAATTACTCTTTGTTGTCTAGGGGCAAAGGCATCTTTAGGGAATCCTGAAAAGAAAGTTTTTAGGTTAATTGTCAAGTCCTGAGAGAGTTAGCTATATCATTTGTCCAGTATCTGTGTAATGGGAAAGGGCAGAGTTTGTCTCAAGTCCTTGCTTGAGTAGTCTATGCAGCTGAATCATCTCAGCCGGCCATCTTGAAATTGTACTGAGCAGTTTGTAGTTCAAAGTTGATCTTTGGGTACTGTTAATCAGCTTAATGGCGTTATCATAGTCCATGTGGAATCATCCTTGTAGGATTCCATCATCTTTTTGAAGATTTTAAAACTGCTGTTAGATGTGGTCTTGGTTTCCTGTAAAACCTTTTTTGTTTTGTTTTGTTTTGNTTTGTGTGCCTCTTCTGTGGTTTGGAGCAATATCAATTCTATCTGTGGCAGAANCATGTCTCATAGCCAGTCCCAAGTTTGTAATACAATAGGTTCTATTTTTCTTCACCAAGCTATTTTTTGATTTCAAGTCTCTGTGAGCAANAGCTGGCNTTTCTTGGGTACCAACAATCTCCATGTGAAGATAGGCAAGACTGATTGCCATGGACAGAGCGAAATCAAAAAGGAATTTATGTTCATGGTAATCCGACATCAGGCACAGTTGAGTCCATGTGACATCTTCTTTGTTGACTGCTCCTACAAATCCTAGGATGTTTTCATGGCATAACATCACAATCTGATAAGTCTCTGCCTCTCGGAACCACAAACTTTCTTTCCTAGAAGAGAATATCTTTACAGCAATTTCTCCCCGCCGCTTGTCTTGCCAAACTTCTCCAAACTGACCTTTGTTGATGCTTCTTTTTTTTTAACACNATGGTGCTGGCAATTGTTCTCTGAACAAGCAGCGGTAAATCCTTTGCCCCCAGTAGCAGAGTCACTGCAGTCACCAACACAATGAGAAGCATCCCGCAACTCAGAGCAACTCAGCCTCCACCTCCATGGTCTCATCACCACCACCGTTTGTGGGCTGGCCCGGCCCTGTCATAGTTTCTCCTCAGCTAGCCTCACAGGCTGGCCTTGAACTTGGGATTCTCCTGCCTCCTTCAGCAAATCCTACCAGTGTGCTCCACCAGAACCGGCCAAATGTAGCTTGGGCCTGAGCTGGGGCCCCTCAAGGCCGCAGGCAAGTGGCTTTTTTGAGAATTCGTACAACCAAGTTGGGCGCCAGATGTAAGAGTGAATCTTAACCGGTCTTATTAACTGAAAACACCATGCCAGGTATTGGGGTAAATTCTGAAAGGTCAGAGAGACAGAACAAGCCACAGCCACACTGGGGAACAGAGACAGGCATGGTGACACACNCCTTTAATCCCAGCACCAACCCTAGAGGTCTGGAAGTCTGTACAGACTGACAGAAAGTGACAGAGGTTGCAGGAAGAGGAAGTGATGCAGCTGGGCTGAGAGAGCCAATGAGAGAACAGAATAGAAAGGCATATAGGTGTGAGTACACAGGAAGTAGGGAAGTAGCTCTCTTTGGAAGTTGCAGAGTTGGTGAGGTAAGGTTAGCTGTGGCTTTCCCTACTCNTCTGATCTCTCAGGTTCTAACCCGATTTCTGGCTCTATGTTTTTTATTTAATAAGACCTTTTAGCAATTATTCTACAAAGATCTTATATGGTTGTAGTACATTGATTGTACCTAAGTGATGTTGTTATTCTAGTCTAGTATGGAATCAGGTTGTCAAGTTGCATTTAATTATCATGATTACATAATAATCTTCAATTTATCTTATTTTTTATACTTTTCTTTATGTTTCATGACCTCAGCAGTTTGGGTAATTTCTAACAATTCTTGAATGCAAGTTTCACTAAAGATACCCCATGTCTAGACTGGGTTTCTTGANATTTACTTAAAATCTAAAAACTGCATAAAATATAAAATGATCTCATTGTATGATATATTACAAATGAAACTACAAAGTCATACTCCTACTAATGGTGCTCCTACTTTGGTCATTGCAATTCTTCCAGGATGACTTCTGGGTCCTTCTGCTAGGTTATCTACCCAGTTCATTATCTGTGGGAGCCCATTTTCAGGTTCCTTGTGGCTTTACCCAGCAGGTCTGNATAGAGAGGATGATTGGACCACAGGCCTGAGTGCAGATGTCTGAGATGGGCTGCACTTGGCTGTGCTGGGGGATGGTCTTTTGCTCTACCCCTTGGCTTTTCCATAAATACCCTAGGGCAAAGACAGTCAGGGCCAGATGAAATAGGTTCCAAGCCCTCTAGAGGCTATCTTGTATTTCTATCTTTTCTCCACACTCTAAAATCCTTCTATCTAATATTTCCTGCTACTCTCACCCAAGAAAACTCTGGGGAATTGTGGGGTTGATGGGTAGCTGCCCCACAATTAGCAGTGTTGATTTCTTTCTTTCTTTGCTTTTTTGTTTGTTTGTTTGTTTTGTTTAAATCTGTTTGTTTTCAAGACAAGGTTTCTCTTTGTAACAGTCCTAGCTGTCCTGGAACTTGCTTTGTAGACCAGACTGGCCTTGAACTCACAGAGATCTTCCTGCCTCTGCCTCTCAGGTGTTAGGATTAAAGGCATGAGCCATCACCAGTGGGCTCTGATGTTGATTTATTGATTGAGGTGACATCCATGTGATTTTTAAAAATACCCCCATTTTCATACTATATTTAAGGGAAGTGAATCAATAGGTCAAAACCACAATCAAAACAATGAAAGTTAAAGTTTATTGTTAAATCTTTCCAGTCAAGGCAGGAAATAGACAGAAGCCTTGGTTTTATTTAGTCAGATGGATATACATTAGGTGCATGCAAGTTTGTCATTTGGTTTCTTCTTTTTTCTTTCTATAAGTGAAAAAAATATCACTGATGAAGCAAAAGAACAGAGGGTATTTCTATACATTTCTCTCAAATTTCAGGTGGATCTGGAAAACAAATAATCAGTTACCTCTCTTTCTATAAGCATATGGACACTGATTGGGGGTGTGAGTGTGTGTGTGTGTGTATGTGTGTGTGTATGTTTCTGTGTGTGTGTGTTTGGATGTGCAAGGACACAATTTGTTAGTGAAATCAAAGGACAGCCCCAAGGATCTATCCTTACCACACATTTGAGGAAGAACCTCTGTTGTTTTGCTGCTGGGCTGCATACAAGAAGGCACTCTTGGCCCTTATTTTATTTTTAAATGCCTTCAACTCATTTCATTAGAAACATAAAACTTAACCAAATAACCTTGACAAAATTAAATGCTTACTCTTTGACATGAAAAGTAGATTGAGGTTCTTGTACATATATATATATTTCAAATGTCAGCAATATTTAGCTGATTAAAACATATATTGTGTTCTTATTTTTCCATCTTTCTCAAAGCAACTTATTGCATATTTTATGAATCATAGTGGTCAAGAGTTCTTTGTTGATTCCTTTTCAATTATAAATGCTGAGCTCATGGTGGCACTTTCTTAATTGGTTGTTGCACATGTGGAGTTGTCCAGCATTTCTACAACAAAATTTAATGAAAAGAAGATTCTTTATATGTATATATATATATATATATATATATATATGTGTGTGTGTGTGTGTGTGTGTGTGTGTGTGTGTGTGTATCAGAATTTATACATATATACATTATATGTATTTATATATAGTGTTTCCAAATATTCTATCCTTATTCTTTTGCTGTGACAGCAACAAACAATTTAGGGGAGGAAAGGGTTTATTTCACATATACTTCCAGGTTACTGTCCATCACTGAATAAAGTCAAGGAAGAATCTCAAGCAAGTGCCTAGAGGCAGATACTATAGAGGAACATTGCTTGCTAGTTTATTCTTGGCTTACTCACAGGTTTATTTTTAGCTAGCTTTGTTATNTAGTTCAGGACCACCTACAAAAGATTGGTGCTGCCTACCATGGACTAGGCACTCCTACATCAATTAACAGTCATAGCAATCCCTTGTAGATTGCATATAGGACTGTCTGACCTAGACACTCCATCAATTATGGTTTTACTTTCATAAATCTAAGCTGTGTCATGATGCCAATTAAAGTTAACTGTGACACTGAGCCCATCTATCTCCTATATGAGGAGTCAGAGCAGGACAGGAAGAAAGGAGGAATGGAGAAAAGACTGAAGATGTCTCCCATAGGTTCATGCATTTGAATACTTGGCTTCCAGTTGGTGCTGTTTCAGTAGGTCTAGGAGGTGTGTCCTCGATAGAGAAAATATGGTACNGGGGACAAACTTTGTGGTTTCAAAGACTCATACCATTCCCTGTGCTCACTTTCTCTCTCTACCTTATGCTTGTGGTTCAAGATGTGAGCTTTCAGCATTCTACTCCAACTGCTATGCCTGCCTGATTTCTTCTATGCTTTCCAACCATGATGGACTTGTATTCTTCTGGAACCATAACCCAACAAACCTTTCTTCTGTATGTTTCCTTGTCCATGGTGTTTTAACATTGTAATGGCAATGTTACGTAGTACAGAGACCAAGAAAGGGTAACATCAGGTTGTGAGGAAGGACAGAATGCAAGCAGAAGGAAACATTAATCCTGAAAGAGGATCTAAATCGAATGGATTTCTGGTTTTAAGCTTGCCTTAGTTTATTATTTATTGTGGTGTATAAGTGAACAAAACTGTAATGAGAGTGAAATGAACAACAGCACAAAACAACCTGAAGTCCTTCTCTAATATCATATAACTTAGTGGTTATAAATTAGTGGTCCATAAAAATTACAAACCAACAGTCTTAGTATAACTCACCACCCTCCCACCTTGAATCTCTCCCCTCCTCCCATTTGGCTGAGTTATTTGGAGCAAGGCCAGCAAACAATGCCAGAACACCAGGTTCTTGGAAGGAATCAAGCATGTCCTTCTGGAAAGCTAGCAGCTCATAAAGTCAGGGGGAAATGATTGAAGGAAGTTGCAATGATTATAAATGGTAAATGGAGTGAAGGGGGGCAGATTCCTTGCCTCACACCCAGGGCCAGGACATNAGTCATCCTGCATATTTCCTCAGAAGCTTGGCTAGCAGGCAGGTTACCTTTCCTCAACCACTAACATGATGTATGATCTAATTTCAACTTTAAAATAGAGCTTTCTTCAGAGTAGACAAGTCACAACAGTTATATCTAACCTCTTTAGTCTTCTTGGCTGTTTGGTGAGGTTGAAATGCAGAGGACTGGGGAGGAGATGAATGTGACTTACAAACTGTACAGCAGCCGAAAGACAAAAAGGATAGAAAAAAAATACCAACACGTGTCCTCTTTTTTAAATCTCCTTTCTCTCCTCTTCCTCTTTTCTTTGACTCTATAATCATTTTCCCCTCCTTCTTAGTTTTCTTTGTACGTTAAAAATATTCTAAGATTCTAAGCTAAAGTTATGTGTGCTTGAAACTTGTAATGAAATACCTATNCTTATTTGAGTTTTTATAGTTTGTATAATGAGAAAAAGTTTGAACTTCGTAATTTCCTGTAAGAAATTTCCAAATAGAAGCAAGCATCTAATACATAGTCAAAGAGAGTCAGAATATTTTACAGGCATCTTGATTTCCATAAGAGGACAGGAGACAAACATGAAAGTATAGCAATAGGCAGCACATTTAATGAAGCTGAAAGTCANGGATTAGTGTGAGCAAGTGTCTTAAACCAACCAGGAATCCACGCAGCAGTCAGCACACACATCATTGGTGACACCAGATACAGAAATGACATAGAAGAATAACAGAAAAAATAGGTGAAACAAAGCCTACTAAACTATATAAAGATTAGTGATAAACACATCATCACTATGCATTATGATTTATTCTAATTAAGATATTAATGGACATAAAAATAAAATTGCAGGTTTGTTTTCAATGTTTAGAAACTTTTCACTACCTTTTAGAATTTCATAAATGTACATAATGCAGTATGAATGTATGTCCATCCCTCCCTGCCTGATTTCCTGCCTCAGCGGTTCGACCAGTTATGCATCTCTCCACTGAGTGTTGTCCACTGCAAAAAGAGGTTTCTGTGACCAAGGAACAGCCCTATTTTATAGGTATAAACATAAATACTTACAAGACAATTTGAGAGAGTGACCAATTAGCAAAATAACAATAGCAGATTTCACTCATAAGTCTCTTACTTATCTAGCCATGGACTTTTGAACAGTACTACAGTACCAGGCACAAAGTCCCCTCCTGTGAAACAGGATGAGCACAACTCAGAACACTGCTATAATGTTATATTTTATCCTATAAAATCATAGAATTATAAAAAATTCTCTTTTTATAATCTACTCTGGCCATATGGGAAACACATTTCTCTTTCACAATAGAAATATAATTAGACTTCTTCATTAATTGCTAAATGCTTCTCTTTTTCCTAAGTCAGCTATTTAGTGAATGATCTTCTATGTTTGTGTCAATCTATGGCCACACTGACCTGAAACTTATGTGGCCCAAGGTGACTTCAAAATCATGCCAATTCTCCTGCAATAGCCTCCTAAGTACCGGGATTACGAACACGAGCCATCATGCCTGGCCTAAATGTTCTTCATGATCACAAGATTGGACAGTTACACCAGTAGCTTCAACATTTGGAAACTTGAATTAGAGATGAATTGGATTGTATATCATTGAACAAGTTGCTGAAGATTGCCTAAATGGTGCTATTTCAGAGCACAAAATGAAGCACATCCACTGAAAAATAGCTTACACATCTTCCATACCCTTAGTGAGTAAAAATTTCAACTTGGATTACTAACAATACAGACAATTCATATTTTCAAGCATAACTTATTGTCTTTTTCATAAATTGACATAATAAGGAAGTTAACTGGCTTATTTTCTTCAAAGCTTAATGAGCACACTTAATATCACTATTTAACCATTGTATTTTTGGCTTACTTTGTATTAATTCATTAGAATGGGGAAATTCCAGGGTTTTAATAGTACTAAACCCTTAAAAAAATCACCGAAATCTTAAATATATTGTTTCATTTCTTGTAATGAATAAGGCAATGCTATAGCCTGAGAAATTATAAAGAATAGATTTATTTTGGCTCATACATCTGACTCAGGATCAAAGGGCCACATCTTATAATAGCCTCATTGCTGCCAAAGAGGTAGTTCAAAACATCCCATGTCGAGAAGCAGTGACCATGCCATCCAGAAGATCCACTCTCCAATAACCCATTAATGATGGCANAGTTCTAGTTATCCATTAAGGTTCCAAATTTTAGTAACACAGGATGAAGATTCAGTTTCAGCATACATTTCAGAGCGTCCCAACCACTCTTAAGCTGAACAGTAAGCAAAGGGTCACACTCATTCCTGTGGTNGTTATACTGGGNTTTTAAGCTTTTCCTTTTTATTACTAAAACATGTGAGTACTGGGTCCTATTTTATTTATTCCTTTGGGAAAATAAAATAAAATGTGGCAGTGATGACTGTCTCTCATGTGGACAGAGGTAGAGTATTAATGGACAATGAAGCTATTAACTTCTGTTGTCAGCCTTGAGGCTGCTGTACTCACTTCTTCACAGAGTCTAATACCAATAAGACTCTCACTGAATTTTCAAAAGTGTATACTATCTAAATATTCTTGGGAGACTAAAATCCCATTAATACAAAGCTTATTTCTTTACTGTGCATAGAAAGTTTTGATATACTATCAAAAGAATATATGTTTATACTGACATTTTAATTTTATAAGTGAATACTATGACATCAAAAGTAAGCAAACAAACAAACAAAACCAAAGCAGACTTGAAGGTTGGCATTAGTCTTGTCCATCCCTATTCCATCTGCTCCTGATTCTTGGAGCATAGCCTTCTTCACACCATGCCTCTAGGTTGGATCAGCTTCCCTCCTTCTTCTTATGAGTATATCTATGCTTGCAACTTCATGCATATGTTAGGATGACTCTCTCAGCCCCTGATATACAAAAACCTCAATTCCCACTTCCATGCTACTGGTGTGTTCACTATTTGTTCTAATAGATTTTGTTAGATTTAAAGTTCAGTTCACCAGTCATGTTCATATAATGGTGCCCATTCCTCACTCACCTGTCTTCTAAGATGCATTTGCATGTTAATAACATACATATAGACATTATTTGCTTCAAGAATATTGTGGTGTGGGAAATGCTTTAAGATCAGGCTAGTTTCCTTCAACTTTGCTGTTTCTAACAGGATACCTGATGAAGAACTGGAACAAGGCAGACATGACTGGATATCATCATAAAAAAAGGGAGAGAGGGAAAAGGGGAGAGAGGAGAAACAGAGGCTCAGTTGATACAAC
>LZPO01087523.1:77512-89657 GCA_001675575.1 Neotoma lepida | reverse complement strand
TTTATCAAATTCATATCCCAGGTCTCAGAACTCGGATGTTTTCTCAAAGAACACGTGTCACATCTACTTCCTAAATGTTTCTCTACTTTAGTGTTTACTCCCACTGAGCAGAACCCTCCACANATATAGACACTGAAGGTATTCTGCAAGCAGGTCCAATATGGCTCCCCTGACTCATGCCCTTCAGTGCATCCCAAAATTTTTAGGATAAAGTTCGATCCTTGGTTGTTTTTAACTATTTTGTCTCTCCTGATGATTGCAGCTGGGGTCTAATGCTCCAAAGTGCTTTGAACAAATTGTATTCGTGCTATGGTCTTTTCCTCACCTTTGTAACTCTGCATGGTGTTCAATACCAGNCACATGTGTGAGAATGTCGTTCCCCTTCCTTTGCATTCTTCAGGAGCCCTGTTTCTTTATTTCAGATGTTCTCAGGAAATCCAGTATTTGCCATTTTCACAGCAGCTCAGTACCGTCTGTATTTTAACATGGACAAGTCAGGATGTTAATTCGGTCAATTGGAGTCTTTTCCTCTAACTTTCTCCTCCTGGGTGACCCTAATTACCAGGAAGGTGATGCTGTATCTNTTTCCTGCACATTGTGACAGGATTCCTATTCGTATACAGCTCTTTCTGGTGGCCACTGTCTTCTTTTGGAAGTGATCTTGTAACACAGTCCTTGATTCTGATTTTAGGGTCTGAACATGATATGTCTTTTTCTCCAGCAGGCTGGACTTTGGTCTCTTTAAGACAGCAGATCTGTTCTGTGGTTAGTAATTTTTCCCTAGTTTTGGTTTCTGGTATACAGTCTATAATCTACATTTTTCAAGAGATGCAAAGTGAAGCTTTTGAAATTCATGGAAATGTAATCAGCCAATCAATTTTCTTTCTCTCTAGAAAAGAAGCTTTATAAGTCTGCAAATTTGACTCACATTGTAAACTCTGTCTCCTGCCCACAAATCTCATGAATGCAGAAGGCTTTTGCACCTGAGACATCTCAAATTATTACCATTTAGCATTTAGACTATGTCACCTCTTTTAATGAAGTCCAGTTAATGGCAGGCATCTGTCCCTCTTCCATGATGTCATTGTGTCTCACCTGTGTTCCTATCCATATGATCCCATATTCTATGACATGTCTCCATTTACTTGCCATCTTCCAAGACAGCAAGATCATCTTGAAGCTAACTTAATGCTTTTTAAATTATTCACATTTGTTGGTCTTAATACAGTGCTTCACATTTTGTAGTTGCTAAAAATGCCATTGTTTGTTGACTGGATAATCCATGCAGCCTCTTGCTCACTTCAGTGACATCTGTTTAATATCTACTGAATTGTTAACTAGTTTCAAGGATGTTTTGGTTCTTAAACTATTTATAAAGCCCATGTAGTCACTGACAGTGCTAAACAGCTTTATTTCCCTTAATACTCTGTGCAGAGCCAGGTAAATATAAAGATTCATTTAGCTGATGATTGAAATAGCTTCCCTTTTTAAAAAAGAAAATGAATGCATACAATTCACAGTAACATTCTAGTTAGGGTCTTTGGATAGATTGTGTGACTTTGCAGCATCATGCGTCCTCAGTGATATTCACTTATTAGATGTTGTCAGACCACCCCAGTCTTAGGGCCATGTTTATTTTAAGCTATACTGTTTTGTACTTCATGGCTTACTGGGGAGGGAGATTCAATAAGTCTTGGACAATGATCATGGATTGGCTGTTTTCCACTAAGTGAGCTTTTGTATTGTACCCTGGCCTGTCAGTCCGTACTGCCCATACCCATGTCCCAGTGATCTCACCTCTAGCCATGGAAATACAGTATAAAGAAAGTATGGTAATCAGCCAAAAGCTGTTGAGCTAACTGGCTTCTTTATTGGGAAGCTCTTTTCCTNAGTTGTTTAACATACAGAGAAGACTTCCACCTCAGAGTTCCCTATACATTACATTGGATTCTGCTCTTGAAAGTAATGCATTAAGAGAAAGGAATGGACACAGGGGGGAGGGAGGACAATGGTTACTGCTTCCTCCCAGGCCAGCTGCTTCATGTTTATGCCTTGAGAATTAAAATACCATTAATCAGTATCATAGGGGTACACAGGGCCAAAGAGTTTGGGGTAGATAAGGCCTACCTCTTACTGGATGCCTGTGAGACCACTTTTGTATAACTCTTGCTGTGATCCTAAGAGATATTTCGATGTTTTATCCCTCTCATTCAGAAAACAAGGAAACCAATCCACCAAATACTGGGCATGAAGTCACACAGCCGAGACATGGTAGATTGGAATCTGCCTCAAAAATTGAATTCATTTGTTCTTTTCCACTCCATTGTGCAATTCTCTGCCCTGGTAATAATCCTCCATCTTTATTTAAACAACAGCATGATTTTAGTGCATGTCCCCCAAAGTGCCTTAGGCTTTCTCTAACACTTTAGGCCACCAGAGTACTATTTAATGCAATGAAGCAGATATCTTTTCATACACATAATTTATTTGTATAGAAGTTTTCCACTAGAGCACCCAAAATGAATTGGGCTAGTCTATTATTTTATACTAATGAGGTGGTTGGAACTTGGCATATTTAGTTTATGAAATTTCAGACTCCCATTTAAACCTTTGTTTGCTAGTAGATTTCAAGTAAAATGTAGCCTAATTAATTACACTCTTGTTCATTTATATACTACCATTCATTTTACACATGAAGGGCATTTTGTTGAATTATTTCATGCCCCCTATCTGTGATCTTCTCTTAAAGATGGTTTCAAGTCCCTTTTAGTGGAAGCAGAATGTTTTGACTTTATGATCTATTAGTCTATTGGTTGATGCTGTAACAGTAGCTGGGTTGAGGATGTAATTCAAATGCCAGTGTTAGTGTTCTTGCTTAGCATGAACTTCTAGTTTTGAGTCTCGGTGNCATGAAACAGTGAACAGCACCAGTGTTAGTTTTCCATCAATGTGATATCTAACTTGACATAACCAACATCTAAGGAGGGAAGATTTGTTTGGCTTATATTTTTGGAATTTTCTGCCCATGGTTGCTTAGCTTAGTTGCTATGAGGTCTGAAGTGAGGAGGCACATCACTGCAGACATGAGTGGCAGAAGAAGCTGCCAACCTCATGGTGGCCAAGAAGTGAAGAGAGAGAGAGGAAGAGGCACTCTGTTCCCAATTCAAAGGTACACTCTCTGTGAACTTTCTTCTGGTGGGCCCCACTTATTAAAGCAGCATTGTCTCTCAACAGTGCCAGAAGCTGGTGACCAAACCTGCAGCACATGACTTTTGGGGATATGTAAAATCCAAATTATAACAACATCTGAGACTAGGTTGTTTATAATGAGTAGAAATGTTTTTGTGCTCTGTTGTGGAGTCTGGCATCTGCACTGGTGAGTGTCCTTTTGCCATTTCATTCTGTGGTGAAAGATGACATGTAAAGAGGACAAGAGAGGAGAGCAAGAAGGTTTTATTTTATTTCATTTTATTTTTGACAGCAAATCCACTCGTAATACCTGACTTCCTCCTGTGATACTGTCTCTAATCACCTCTCATTAGGACCTGCCTCCCAACACTGTTGTACTTGAATTTAAGTTTTCCTCATATGAANGTGGGGGAATATTTAAGTCACAGCAGATGCCAAGTATAAATGAACTTACAGTGCAGACAATCCTATCTTTAGGGTGAAGTCTTGCATTAAGGAAGCTGAAGTCAGCTTCCAACCTTGGCAAATGCAATCTTTAACCTCTAACGAGGCTTCATATTGAAGCAATCCAGAGGGATAACAGGGCTCTAATGGAAATTGTCAACAAAATTGAAAAGAAGAAAAGAAGCCACATTTTAACATCCAGAACTTGAGAGGTCGCTAAGTACAAACAACACAGGCATAAAACTCCAGAAGGCTTCAAACGGCTTTAATCTGCTGGTGAATCTGTCCTTTGATAGAATGTAAAAATCTAAGCTGAGAAATGTGTGCCACGGGGTTTCAGTACACTAATTCCAAGATTGATTTTGCAACAGAACCTGAGCAGCATTCAAAACAGGCAACAGCAAGAAAGGGAGCTGGAGACAAGAAAGGGCGATGAGGCGAGAGAGCACATGGAAAGGAGGATTAAGATCGATGAGGAGGAGGATGGTGAGGAAGGGGTGAACCTTCTGTTTAGAGACCGAAGACTCAGGTTGAATCTTGGTTTGGCTATGAACATTTTATGAGGTCTTATGCAGACCCCTTGAACCAATTTGGCATTGTTTCCTTACATGTATAATGGGAGGAAGGATTCTAGACTTCATGCTACAGGACTAATTGAAGTGGTTACTGTAGGGCAATATAAACATAGAAATTGTTAACCCATCCTCTCCTTGTAGTTCTTCTCTGACTGCTCCTATCCCTTCCCTTCATTCTCCATGCTGATCTTCTGATCATAGACATTGTTTCCAAGTGAACTCTACTTCCATTTCTAAATCATATCCCCTTCTATTGGTTTCTACTGTTTATTTCTTCCTCTATTTATTTAATTTGTTATTTATTTTGGCATTATTTCTGCCTCTTTATTTATTCTGTTATTGATTTTGGCATTTTTTTCAGTATACTTAAACATCCCTTGACCCTCAAGTTAGGGCCTAAGTACCACCAACTCTTTCTTATTTTTAAGATTATATCTTTTTTATTCTTAATTAAAATTTTTATTGATTCTTTGACAATTTTATATACATATAATACAGTTTTCTCATATTTACCCTTTATTCCCTTTCCTTATTCCCCTAGTTTCAGGATTCTTGAATGGTATGCAAGTTGCTTCTACTTCTTTTTCTCCAATGCTCTTCTCTATCCATTCAACATGAATTCTACCACATGCACCATACTTCCTCCAACCCTCATTGCTTTATTTTGTTTGTTTGTCTTTGTTTTTTGAAACAAGGTTTTTCTGTGTAGCTTTGGAGCCTGTCCTGGAACTAGCTCTGTAGACCAGGCTGGCCTCAAACTCCCAGAGATCTGCCTGCCTCTGCCTCCTGAGTGTTGTGATTAAAGCTGTGTGCCACCAAGTTACTGTTCTATTTCTGTGAAGAGACACAATGACCCAGGCAACTTATAAAAGAAGGTATCTAATTGAGGCTTGCTTACAGTTTCAGAGGGTTAGAGTCGACCATCATAGCAGGAAGCATTAACAGCAAGCAGGCAAACGTGGCAGTGCAGTCATTGCTAAGAGCTTATATCTGANCTACAAATTGGAGGCAGAGAGAGGGAGACTGAGCCTGGCATGGGTTTTTGAAACCTCAATAACACACCTTCTCCAACAAGACCACATCTCCTAATTCTTCCTAAACAGTCCACCATCTAGGGACCAAACTTTCAAATATATGGGTCAATGGAGGCCATTCCAAACCATCACAGGAACTAAATGCTCTCAATGCAGAATCCAGTGGAAAGCTTTCAGTATCACGTGACTTGTTTATTCTTGGTGTTCAAAACAGTTGGCTATGTCTTCCTTCTTGCAAAACTTCCTGTTAAGGTGTCTGTGATTTCAGACTCTCCAGATGTTCATACTAGCTGTCCAGAATTTTTTTCCAAGTCTTTTTGATAGATTTTTCTTCTTTCCAGTGTTTACATATTGACACATTTCTGGAAACAGTCCTGAGCCTTTCTCATCCTTGTNCACCAGGTACCTTCTAAACAATTCTATTTGTTCACTCAACATAAAAAAAACCCTCCTCATTGGAGAGACTCCCTAGTTCATCTTGATCATCCAAGTCTCTCTTTTGTCTTGGATCCAGATTTATATTTCAATACCATCTCAACAACTCTACTTGAGTGTTTTCTAGGCACCTCATCCACATGGTGCTGGTTTTGCAGCATGGAAGTTTCAAGNATACAGAAGTATGAAGGCTTGAGGTCAAGTTCCAGAAATCTGAAGCCAGACTATGTGGGACAGAATTAGATTTCCCAAAACAAAATCCCAAGAAACTGTGAAGGTGAAGCCTCTGTTGTAATGGAGACCTCCGGATATGGAAGAGTCTAGAACATGAGATAGTCACTAAGGAGTGCTTCAGCACTGAGAGAAGCCATCCCAAAAGGGAGACCACATATGCCACAGGTAACAGAACTGGAGAGGTAATGCTACACAAGCTATTGGAGCATTGATGATGTCATCAGAAGACCCAGATACCTGACGTGGAACTGCAGGGGTTGGTATTTGCCTTGCTGGATTCTGATCTTTGGTTTAATCTTTTTTGCTGGTTTTCCACTCTTCCCTTTTGGAATGGGAATGTTTACTTCATGCCATTGTTTAGGAGAAGTATTATATCATAGACTTCCAGGATTTTTAAATTTTCTTTTTAACTTTTTGAGATTATNATTATACTATTTATCCCTTCCCTTTCCTTCTCCCCACCCCTCCCATGAACCCACCTCGCTCTCTTACAAACTCATGGCCTCTTTTTATTTAAATATCATACGAAGTTACAATTTCTCTCTCTCTCTCTCTCTCTCTCTCTCTCTCTCTCTTTCTATCCCACCCCCTCTGTGTGAATATGCATTCCTAAATGTATAAATACAGCCTGCTCAGTCTCTATAATGTTACTTGTATGTATATATTTTCAAGGTTGAACATTTGGTATTAGATAACAAATTGGTGTGATCTTTCCTGGGGAAGACTACTTACTCTCTTTTCAGTATTCCTTAGTTGCCTGTAGTTCTTTACCTAGGCTTGAGGCCTTCTGAACTTTACCCCTATCCATGTTAACACGCCTATTGGTGTCATCCTTGTTCATGTTTAGGTATCCATGTTGACGAGACTTTAGGAGTGTAGTTTCTGACATTTCTAGGAGACACAATCTCACAGCAAACTCCCTTTTCTCTGTCTCTTAGAATCTTCCCACTTTCTCTTCTGCAATGATCCTTGAGCCTTAGGTGCAGGAGTTGTTAGAGATGTATCAATTGGGACCAGGCTCCACAGTTCTACATTTTGATTGCTTGTGGTTTTCTATAAAGGTCACTGTCCATTTTAAAGCAAAGTGTCCTGGATGAGGCATTAAAACTACAATTATCTTTAGGTATAAGGGCAAATACTTATAATATAGTTAGGGATTATGCTGTTTTGGTAAGTGGTGGTTGTAGGTTCCGTGACTTCACTAGTCCTGGCATAGTTGGTTATAGTCTTACCCAGCTTTGATGCCTGTGAACCACAATGATCAGCTTGGCATGGTAACTCTAAGGTTGTAGTAGTGGCATGCATACCTTGGCAGTAACCAAGAGCTTTCTAAATGCAGGTAAGGCCTGCTTAACAAGAGGCACATCATGCCTTGTACTGGAGACTTGTTTTATAGGGGCTCAAAGTTAAGTGTTTGTCTTGAGTCTCAAAGAGACTTTAAGCTTTGTACTTTTGATTATGTTAAGAGCTGTTAAGATTACGAAGATTTTTAAATTTGGACATAATGGATTTTCCATTTTTAAATGGCTATGAGCTGGTAGATGCCAGGAGTAGAATATTATATTTCAGATGTAAACTATTCCTCTCAGACTCCTGCTGTTTTGGGAGGTATAGAACCTGTGGAAGAAGTCATTTGTTTGGCAGGCCTTGAATTTTACTGTTTCATTCTGCTTCTTGTCCAATCTCTGCTTCTCAGCCTGCCCAGATGTGAGCAAGCAGCTTCACATTCTTGCTGCCTCAGCTGAGAGCTTTTCTTGTCACCATGTATTAATTACCACTGTGGGCTCTACCCTCAAACTGTGAACCAAACCAAACACTTCCTTCGTAGTTACTTCTTGTCAGCTGTATTGTCACAGCAATTGAGAAAGTTTAAAACAGAAGATGACTTTCCCCCTTAAATATAACTTTCTTATCTTAGTAAATAACCATTTGCTTATATCTGAAACTACAGTATTATCCATCCACCTTTTTCTGGCATTACATTTAACATAAACTCCTACTAATTCATCTTTTAAAAACACTCAAGTTTACTCACTTACTTAGGTCTACTGATGTTCTGTTTGTCAGGGTCACTGCCATTTCTCACCCAAATAATGGTGCTGATTACTAATTTTTTTCCGCAATTCTTATTCTCATGCCTGTGCTCCTCCTAATAATTAATAAAAAGGACATCTCAAAATGCAAAGTGTCATGCCAGTCCCCAGCTTGGAATCTTCCATTTGGACATCCAAAGGCACTTAGTATATGTGTGTGCTAAACTTTGGTTTTGTGATAATATATCTGACATAAAGAACTCTGAGGGACACATGATATATATTTTGGCTTATAATTTTAGCTTGTTGTTGGTTGGCTCCGTTGCAATGAGAGTATGGTGAAGTAGGACATCATAAAGTGGGAGTATGTGACAGAAGAAGCTGCTCATCGTATAGAATCCAAGAAGAAAGGGGGCAGGAGACAAGGTATTTCCTTTAAAGACCTAACTCTTCAACCTGGCCTCATTTCCTAGTTTTCATCACCTTCCAATAGTAGAATCAAATTATGACTCCATCAATTGAGTAATCCATTAATTAGACCAACCACCCTTATGATCCATTCACTTCTCCATAGCACTACCAGCCCAGGACCAATCCATTAGCATATTTCATACCTAAACCACAACAGTACCTAACATTTCTCTCATAGTCTGAATATAACTACACGATATGACCAAACTCACCTCACTCATCATCGACACTTTCACTTACTGTCGTTTGTTTGTGTCATGGTGTTCTGGAGTTTATTATTTCTTTTTGTTACCCAGCCCAGATTGCTACAGAGAATTCAGAATTATGATGACAGAAAAGCAGGAATTCTTTGGACTATACTAATCTGGACTGTTGTAGAGAATATTGTTTTATATGGGTCTCACAGGAGTTTTTGGAGGAATGAACATTTAACAAATGCGGACAAATTACATTTTCAAGGGCTTTTGTTCATTTGTGCTAGGGTAGCAGAGCTGACAGGGAGATTAGATTTTATCTAATTCAACTTCTTCCTTTGGGGAAGAGGAGACAGTGGTTGGGGAAAGTAAAATGGCTTGAGAACTTGCTGGTTTACACGCAATAGAAATAGCATAACTTTTTAAAATAGTTCTGAGTGGGTGAACCAAATTCATTTTTCTTATGCTAATGTGGTCTTTTCCTCTGCAAGGGCTCCCCCTTGCTTTATGATTTTTTTTTGAGGGGGTAGGTATCATTTGTATGTTTATCCTAGTTTAAGGAAGATTACTATAAAAGAAATCCACTGATAGCTTAAATCTCATTGTTCAATAAGAATCATAGAAATTTTCTTTTCAGTAAGAAACTTTAGGTGTAGCAGCAGGCAGATGGAGGGNAGTATCCAGAGACTCCACTTCTTGTACCTGAAAATCCAGTTAAGCAGAGGGTATCAAGAGAGAAAAGAAAGGACCAGTGGCAAGGGCACACCTTGATTCTTATTTTTATTGCGTGTGTTCTTACTGAATGTGAGTGCAGAGACTCAGGACAGCTGTTCTCCAAGTCTCAGTTTCCTCACAAGCACCACAGTGATGTATGTCCCAGAGTTTTGAGAGATGAATTTGATATCACCAAGCACTCTGCAGACACTGGCATTTTTGCTTGTTTTGTTCTTTTGTCTCCTTGGTCATAATCTCTAATTTCATTGCCTCCCCATAACAGAAGCACCTGAAGGGCATGGACATATGTGTGTTCACACACACACACACACACACACACACACACACACACACACACACACAGAGAGAGAGGTATTGAAAGATTCATAATCTCAGCTTGATGTGAGCAAGAACCATCCTTGCTGTCTTTTATATGAGACTCCCTCCAGGCATCATTCTATTCATTTACATCTCTTCTGAGGGGCACTGACTGAAGTGCTAAGCATTTTTCAGGCTCTGATTGTCTGACAATTTACNCACTTTGGGCTTAAGGTAGTTTAGTCGGAGAAGATAGGTGAACACACAGCCTTCATTTACTGTCTGTTTGATTTCAGGCAAAGCATTCATACCATCTGTGTCTTATTTTCCTTATCTGTTAAAAGGGAGATGTTTGTCTTTAGGTTCTATGTCCTGCAGACCTTAGGAGCTTTCATTCTGGAATACTTGTGCACCCATGTATGAAAACAGACAAGAAATATAGTGATTCCNACCACTGGAGAGGGCANNTTCACTTTCTGACCAGTATTGCAAATATACCATCTTCTTCCTAGATATAGTTTGAAAGATTGCAGGTGGTCATAGCAAAAGACTGGGNTTTTCTGAAGCTTGGGTTTCTCAGCTGTAAGACTGATATTATGCCATTGACATTGTCTCTGTGTGGTGTGTGAAAGCAAAGAGAACTGACGTGAACANGAGGCTCATGATGCCNTGTGTCATGGGAAATGGCACCCATGGTCCTGATGCAAGAGCCTAGTGTCCTCTGGCAGCAACTATGTGTGGCAAGCTGACTTATNCTTTAGCAAGCANTAAAAAGTTACAGANCTGTCNCAGTTCTTGATGATATTATCACAATATTATTGTAAGAACTGGGTTGGAAGAATGGCATTGCACTTGTTAATTTGTCTGGAACTCTCCCCCTCCCCCTGTATACATCCTATTTATTCANCCATTTATTATTTATTCACCTTCTCTGGTTTCTTTTCCATCTATCACCTGATAAGTCAGGTTCATTTGCACTTCCCTTTTAAACAGTAGCTTCCTTGTACACCAGTCAGGTCCCCACCAGAGAAGCAGAAGCAGTAGGACAAGTGTATGGAGAGATATAGAGTGAGTATTGTATTATATAACTGTAGAGACTGGCCAGACAAATTGGAAACAAATTGAGTGGCCGTTGGGAAGGGCAGGCTGGGGTTCATGGGCAGAAGGCTGATGCTGCAGTTCACAGAGTTTCTTCTTCCACAGGGGAGCTACAGCTCCACTCTATGGCTTCCTCACTGATCGATGCATCCACCCAGGCTGTCTAGGATAATCTAGACCAAGTCAACTGCTAGTGGAGTTCAGTCACATCTACAGTTNTCATTCCAGACTAAATATGAGGGATTATAGCTTTGAGAAGTTGACATAGCAAAGGACTAGNCACCTCAATGTGTCCTATTTACTGCCGCCGACTTATTTCTGTTATTGTACCCAGCAGCCTCTCATTAATTATTTTATTTATGATCCCAGTTGTCTTTCTCCTCTGATAATCTGGAAACTTCCTGAGGGCAGAGAGTTTTGACTGTTCACTGCTATATTCACTACATCTACAATAATGCACGACTTGTAGCTTTATAAACTGAATTACTGAAGTGATCAGANCATAGCCTGATATGCGAGAATGAATTAAATTCTAGTTCTTGGTATAATATATATGCATATAATGTCAANGGAAAAACTTTGCACTTAGGGATCTCTTCACTTTCCCCTCCTGACACCTTTTCAAAGGTNCTACCTACCTCCAGCAGATATCTATCCAGTCTCACTAGTAGGTCCCCACGGGGCTACCACTTCCCCAATGCAGTCCCCAGCCTTAACCTGTGGACGTCTTAATTCATCAGGTGTTTACACAGGATTGAATTTTTATTTTAAAGCCTGTGAAACTTCAGGCTATTCTTCCTGTATGTTTTTTCATATATTACTCTCCCAACTCTGAGTGTTCTTTCCATCTCTATACTCATTGGCTTCGCTGTATTCTCTTTTTACCCTCAGTTCAGGGGTTGATTCCTCTTCGGGGTCCTTTCTCTAAGACTGGCCACCTTTTTGTGCCCGCNTAATGTTCTGTCTGCTCTATCTTAAAGCTTAATGGACTTTTCCNTTAAGATGATCTATTTCATCTGTCCTGTGATGAAATCCTTGAGGACAGGATGATACCATTCATCTCTGCATCTCTGGAATGTAGGTGCTTCTGATTCAGACACATGCTCAATGAATTTTAGCCCAAAGCCTACCATGTGGTGATGACTCCCAAGTGATACAGGATTAACTGCTTAGCTCAGCACCACTGAAAGGCAGCATCTCTCATCCCGCAGTAGTGTCTAGGGGANAGTTGGAAAGCTATTACAGAAACTCTGACTCAGTTGGTCTGACAAAAGGCTTGAAAGTTGGCATATTTTTATAGAGGTTCTCCAGTTAATCTTGATGTGCAGTCAGGACTGAGCGACAGAACTTCCAGGAGAACTCTGAACTACTGTGATGATTAATAGTGATTGACAACAGGATTTAGA
>LZPO01087523.1:18138-30832 GCA_001675575.1 Neotoma lepida | reverse complement strand
AAATGGGCTGAATTTAAGTATAAGAGCTAGTCAGTAATATGCCTGAGCTAATGGCCAAGCAGTTGTGATTAATTTAAGCTTTTGAGTTATTAATTTATAAGTGGCTGCGGGACCGCGTGGGGCCTGGCGGGACCCAGACAAAACATTCGCCTACAATGGTTCCTAAGGTTGCCTTTTCAGTCCTTACCAGCTTCTAGCTGAAAGAGAAGAACATGGATTGGTGTGGACACTTCTATGGGTCAGGTATTGACTTGGCACACACTTCTTCCTCCCATAATCTGTTGTCCTAAACCCTGAATTAAAAGAGGCTGAGAAATTCAGTTACTCTCCAGAAAGGAGAGAGTTTTCTGGGAAGCTGTAAAATCCAAAAGGTGTGTTAGCCTCTNTTTTACTGATGAAGACACTAGATTATTTCAGAAAACACTGGCTGCTGCGCATGGATCTAGAAAAGATTCAAGGTCATTTAATTATCTTCCTATTTATATTCCAGCCATAAAAGTTAATTATTCCTCAAGTGAAGGACTTAGAGAGAATCCAAAGAGCTCCCAANTCCTCAAGTGTAACACNTATTTGAATCTAGTGAATANAATAGTTCTGTAATGAGTTAGTGAGTTGCACAGCTGTATGATGGTGAAAAGACTGCCTTTATTTATGATCTCTAAACATTATTNGAAAACTGTGAACTGAATTTTCTTTTTTCAAAATTTAAAAATAATTTTGAGATCATATTATAATTACAATATTTCTCACCCTCCTCCCTCCAAACCCTCCTCTATATGTTCCTGCTCCCTTCAAATTCATGCCCTCTTTTTTTCTCTAATTGTTATTGCATGTATATATGCTTGTACTATATTCCCTGTCTCTTATACACATCTAGATGTGTATAAGAGACAGGCTATAATCTCACAACAATCTTCTTCAACCTCTGGCTCTTACAATGTTTCCATCCCATCTTCTGCAATGTTCCCCAAGCCTTAAGCATGGGAATGTTTTCTAGACTGAATTTTCTTTGACAAGATGCACTGCATATCAAATAGTCCTACATGCTCATAAAGCTGTGGATTTCTCTAGAGGGGAGAGTGAAATTTCTCGTTAGTATATAACATTTTGCAACATGTTGCATGGAGNTCTTAACACAAGGAGTTCTATGTTTGCTTCCTCTCTTTTGATAAGCTAATTTTGACACTTAAGTCATGGCTTCCTTCTTGTGAAAACACAGAAGCTCATTGAATGTGATATCCAAACACATATGAATGGATAAATTGACTTGTAGTCTGATTTAAGAACTCCGTGCTAGATGTTACAAGAATACTATAAAGCAGCAGAGGATTTCATTTTCTCTTCCCTTCAGGAAATGGATAGTCTAATGAATATAAAAGGATTTTCACCTTGCCCATCTTGCAAGAAGGCTGGGGCAAAATAAAACGAAATGGATATGAATATTCAAAGTTAGATGCAGGTTTGTAGGATCTTTGTAATGATGATCCATCACTACTGTGACTTTTGCCTGAATACTGAACATGCATTTGCTATCATGAAATATTTGCAAAGTTGTTCAAGATGCAAGTATTCTGTTTTGAATATGTCACTTGAAGATCCATATATTATAATTGTACTCTCCAATATTATGTTATTGATATTTAGAGGCATGACTTTTACAAACAATTTGGCCACAAACACAGAACCTTTCTGAATGGAATTAATGCCATATATATATACACACACACAGTATACACACACACACACACACACACACACACACACACACACACATACATATCCTGTAAGCTGGATGGTAAAGCATGTCTGTAATTCCAGCACTTGAGAGGTTAAGGCAAGAAAATCATGAGTTAAAGGCCAGGCTAGGCTACTAGACTACAAAGTTAAGCCNTTTCCCTAGAAAACTGTATATAAAATAGTCTGGTTTTTTTAATGTGGATCTTTCCNGCCTCTAATCTGTGAAAAACAAATTTCAAATTTTAAAGTCTATGTTAGCTTGCTATAGCAGCCCAAAGTAACTGTTATAGAACATAAATATTGGCAGTAGGTAAGCCACTTTGTATCACCATAATGGTAGAGACATGAAGAGTTTTCATGTGCGTGCTGGGTGAAGCCCATTATTTCTGTGAGCAGAGTATTGTGTGATTTCAAAAGAATGGAGAAGGGCTTCAAAGAAAGGTTCAATCTTATAGAACATCTATGCAACAGAGTAGAATGATGGCAGGGATAGGAATGGTAGAGGATGTTTTGAAATCTCAGTGGGAATAAGGAACATGTTATTGGGCACAGAAGAGAGGCTGCTACTGGTATAGAGTGGTAAAGAGCTAGACTGAACTGTGTTTATGCCCTAGCGTTTCTCTCTCCCTCCCTCCCTCTCTCTTTCTCTCTCTCTCTCTTGGCAGGATTTCTCTGTGTAGCCCTGACTATCCTGGAACTCGTTCTACAGACCAGGTGGGCCTCAAACTCACAGAGATCCCCCTGCATCCTGAGTGCTGGGATTAAAGGTGCATGTCACCAACACCCGGCTTGTCCTAGTGTTTTTTTAGAAGTGAAATTTTTTAGAGAGTGATGCAGTTGGATATTAGCAGAGGCTGTTTAGCTAAGCAAAGTTTTGAAGCAGTGACTTCATTCCTTTNGAGTAATTACAGTAAAACATGAAGAGAGACGCAATTCAAAGCTAGAATTGCTAAGTAACAGGGAGCAAAAGTCAAAGATTTGGAGAATTTCTCAGTCTATCTATATTGAACCAGGTTTCTAACTGACATCTAAATACCACCCCTACCAAGACATCTTTTTCATTACTCTCCCTGTCTGTCATGCTCCCAATCTGATCCCTCATGTTCCAAACCCACCCCCTGCCCCCAATTTACCTAGGAGGTCTCTTTTATTTCTCCTTCTGAGGGAAATCCGTGCATCCTTCTTTGGGCCTTCCTTGTTACCTAATCTCTCTGGGTCTGTGGATTGTAGCATGGTTATCCTTTACTTTACAGTTAATATCCACTTAGGAGTGAATACATACCATGTTTGTCTTTCTGGGTCTGGGTTATGTAACACTAATCTTAAAAGGTCTTATTAATAAAAAATAACCTGGAGCCAGATACTGGGGTGAATGCTGAAAGATCAGAGAAACAGAACAAGCCACAGCCAACCTCACCTGCCAACTCCTCAGCTGATCTTGTTTCCTCAGACTGAAAGCCTCTGAGTCCTCACCCAAATGGATCTCAGCTGAACTGCTGCTAAAAAGCTTAAAAGCTTAAAAACCTCTAGTTCTTGGTCCTCACACCTTATATACTTTTCTGCTTCCTGCCATCACTTACTGTGATTAAAGCTGTGTGTCACCATGCCTGGCTGTTTCCAGTGTGGCCTTGAACTCACAGAGATCCAGATGGATCTCTGCCTCCCAAGTGATAGGATNAAAGGTGTGTGTGTCACCATTTTCTGGCCTCTATGTCTATCTAGTTCTGTTCTCTGATCCCAGATAAGTTTATTAGGGTGCACAATGTATTGGCAGACACAATGTCACCACAGGGTTACCTCACTGAGGATGATTTTTTTTCCAGTTCCATCCATTTCCCTTCAAATTTCCTGATGTAATTGTTTTTAACAGCTGAGTAATACTCCATGTGTAAATGTATCACATTTACTTTATCTATTCTTCACTTGTCGGGTATCTAGATTCTTTCCATGTTCTAGCTATTACAAATAAAGCTGCTATGAACATAGTTGAGGAAATGTCCTTGTGGTATGATTGAGAATCCTTGGGGGAAATGCCCAAGAGTGGTATAGCAGCTGGGTCTTGAGGTAGATTGATTTCTAATTTTCTGAGAAACTGCCATATCAATTTCCAAAGTGGCTGTACAAGTTTACACTCCCACTAGCAGTGGAGGAATGTTCCCCTTACTACACATCCTCTCCAGCATAAGCTGTCATTAATGTTTTGATCTTAGCCATTCTGTGTAGTAGGACAGACCCACAGGGTNGAGGAAATTGGCTCAGACCAGTTGCCAAGGCATGCACATAAAGTACTCCTTAAGAACCAACCTGGAGTCTGCCTGAGGGCCTAGCAACAGGAGCTGTCAGAGGTCCTGGTTGCAGTCAGAGTTCCTGATAGTGCAGAGTCTGCCTGAGGAGCTAGCAACAGTTGCTGTCAGAGTTCCTGATGGTGCCCAGCCAATGAGAGACGACCACACAGACTGGGTGCTGGGAGGAGAGTATATAAGGCCTTCCCTGTTATTGAACAAAGGAGTTTGTTATTTACTTTCAACGGATTTCTGGTGTCTGAGTTGTTGACGCCGTGCCTTCTCACCCCCCTCCCCTGAGGGAGCAGTTAGAATCCAAGCTACAATTCTGATGTAAGGTGTAAGAATATCAGAGTCATTTTGATGTGCATTTTCCTGATGGTGATGAAAGTTGAACAATTCTTTAAGTGTATCTCAGCCATTTGAGACTCTTCTGTTGAGAACTCTCTGTTTAGATCAGTACCCCATTTTTAAATTGGATTATTTGGTATTTTAATTTCTAGTTTCTTGAGTTCTTTATATATTTTGGAGATCAGCCCTCTGTCAGATATGGGGTTGGTGAAGATATTTTCCCATTTTGTTGGCTGCTGTTTTGTCTTGTTGTTTTGCCTTTTTAGTTTCACGAGGTTCCATTTATTACTTGTCAACCTCAGTGTCTGTGCTACTGGTGTTATATTCAGGAAGCTGTCTCCTGTGCCAATGCAGTCAAGGCTACTCCCCACTTTCTCTTCTATTAGGTTCAGTGTAACTGGATTTATGTTGAGGTCTTCCATCCACTTGGACTTGAGTTTTGTGCATGGTGATAGATATGGATCTATTTGCATTCTTCTACATGACAACATCCAGTTATGCCAGCACCANTTGTTGAAGATGCTTTCTTTTTTCCATTGTACAGTTTTGGCTTCTTTGTCAAAAATCAGGTGTTCATAGGTGTGTGGATTTATGTCAGGATCATTGATTTGATTCCATTGATCCACCTGTCTGTTTTTATGCCAATACCAAGCTGTTTTTATTATTATAGATCTGTAGTACAGGTCAAATCAGGGATGATGATACCTCCAGAAGTTTCTTTATTATACAGGATTTTTTAGCTGTCTTGGATTTTTTGTTTTTCTGTATGAAGTTGAGTTTGTTCTTTCAAGGTCTGTAAAGAATTGTGTTGGAATTTTGATGAGGATTGCATTGAATCTGTAGATAGCTTTGGGTAAAATGCTTCTATTTCCTTAGGGGTTATAGATCTATTTAAATTGTTTATCTAATCTTGATTTAATTTTGATATGTGGTATCTATCAAGAAATTTATCCATTTCTTTTAGATTTTCCAATTTTGTGGAGTACAAGTTTTTGAATTATGATGTAATNATTCTCTGGATTTCCTCANTTTTTGTTATTCTGTCCCCCTTTTTGTTTCTGATTTTGTTAATTTGGATATTCTCTCTCTGCCTTTCAGTTAGTTTGGATATAGGGTTGTCTGTCTTGCTGATTTTCTCCAAGAACCAACTCTTTGTTTCATTGACTCTTTGTATTGTTTTCTTTGTATCTATTTTATTGATCTCAGCCCTCAGTTTGATTATTTGCTGCTGTCTATTCTTCTTGGGTATGCTGAATATTTTTTTTTGTTCCGAGTTTCAGGTGTTGCTATTAAGTCGCTAGTGTGAGATTTCTCCAAATTCTTTATGTAGGCACTTAGTGCTATGAGCTTTCCTTTTATCACTGATTTCATTGTGTCCCATAAGTTTGTGTATGTTGTGCTTTCATTTTCATTGAATTCTAGGAAGTCTTTAATTTCTTTCTTTATTTCTTCCTTGACCCAGTGGTGATTAAGTTGAGAGTTGTTCAGTTCTATGAGTTTGTAGGCTTTCTGTAATTTGTGTTGTTGTTGAACTCCAACTTTAACCCATGGTGATTTGGTAAGATACAGGGGGTTATTCCAATTTTTGTATCTATTGAGATTTGTTTTGTGAGTAAGTATGTGGTCAATTTAGAGAAGATACCATGAGGTGTTGAGAAGAAGGTATATTCTTTTGTCTTTGGATGACATATTCTATAGATATCTGTTAGGTCCATTTGAGTCATAACATCTGTTAGTTCCCTTATTTCTCTGTTCAGTTTCTGTCTGGAAGGCCTGTTCATTAATGAGAATGTGGTGTTGAAGTCTCCCACTATTATTATATGGGGTTTGATGTATGATTTAAGCTTTAGTAATGTTTCTTTTACAAATGTGGGTGACCTAGTTTTTGGGGCATAGATGGTCACAATACAGACTTCATCTTGATGGACCTTTCCTTTGACTAATAT
Source organism: Neotoma lepida (assembly GCA_001675575.1). NCBI lineage: Eukaryota > Metazoa > Chordata > Mammalia > Rodentia > Cricetidae > Neotoma > Neotoma lepida. The sequence continues at coordinate 24,516 of LZPO01087523.1, read as the reverse complement.
CAAATGTCCTTCTCCATCTATTTTGATTAATTTTAATTTGCAGTCCATTTTGTTAGATATTANAATAGCTACACTAGCTTACTTCTTAAGTCCATTTGATTGGAAAATCTTTTTGCAATCCTTTACTCTGATGTAATATCTGTCTTTGATGTTGAGGCATGTTTCTTGCATGCAGCAGGAGGATGGATCCTGTTTTCTTATCTGTTCTGTTAGCCTGTGCCTTTTTATTGGTAAATTGAATCCATTGATATTAAGAGATATTAATAACCAGTGATTGTTAGTTCCTGTTATTTTGTTGTTGTTATTCTTGGTGGTGGTGGTAGTGTGTGTGTGTGTGTGTGTGTGTGTGTGTGTGTGTGTGTTTCCTTTCTTTGGGTTTTGCTGGTGTGAGATTATCTATTGCCTGTGTTTTCATGGGTATAGTTAATTTCTTTGGGTTGGAGTTTTCCTTCTAATACCTTCTGTAAGGCTGGATTTGTGGGTAGGTATTGTTTAATTTTTTTTTGGTTTTGTCATGAAATCTTGTTTTCTCCATCCATGTTGATTGACAGTTTTGCTGGGTATACTAGCTGTCTCTTATACACATCTAGATGTGTATAAGAGACAGGTCCAGGCTCTTCTGGCTTTCAGAGTCTCCGTTGAGAAGTCAGGTGTAATTCTGATAGGTCTGCCTTTATATGTTATTTACCCTTAGTATGTTTAGGACTGTCCTGGGGAAGCTTAGAGGCAGCATTACTGGGAGAAGGCATAAATGATTCATAAGAAATGTTGCATNGGCGTTGGCCGAGCCCAGGCCCGTGGGGGTGGGGGTGGTGGTAGCCAGAACACAACTGCATCTGTTCGCTGTCGGCGCGGGGCGCCACCTTCACCAGCTGCCACCAGCGAGCGCCTCTGCCCCAGGAAAAGGAGAAGAAATGGCAATGATGATGACAACTACCTCCCACCCCAGACCAAAAGGAGCAGTAGGAACCCCATCTTCCAGGAGTCTTCAAGCAGCGACAGTGGTGGGAACAGCAACAGCCCAGCAGCATCAACAGCCCAGACAGGGCCTGTGGGCCAGAGAGCAGCTTGAGCCAGATCATCCCTGGATCCTGCCCCAGNACCCCCCAGCCGGTGCCCGAGCAGTCTGCACTGTGCCAAGGCCCTTACTTCCATATCAATCAGACCCTGAAGGAGGCCCATTTTCACAGCCTACAGCACCGAGGCCAGCCTCCAACAAGATGCTCCAGCAGTTTCTTGCCTTCTGTGAAGGGACAGCACTGTGCAGATTGGATGTTTCATCTTAATGATTTGTTTTTAAAAGTTGCACACAGAAAAAAAAAATGCCTGTTGGCTTTCAGTCTATATTTGAGTATTGGGTCAGCAGGCAGCTGTTTACTTGGGGTTTTACTGCACTATTGTGATTTCAGCGGGGCTTGGGAGCAATTTTTTATAGGATTCTTTTGAGAGAGGGCATCAAGTCTATGTCATGGCAGTGTCTGAGGACGTCTCCCTCTGACTGATAACCACATCTGTCAATTAGACATTGTATTGTAAGAGCCTCGTAAAAATGTGGGACTTTCAATTTTTTTAACTCAATAAACTAGTAAAGAATAAAAAGTTGCATCAATATAATATCCCCAAATTATACAAATATTAAAAGTCCCCNAAGTCTGTAACAGGTGGAGATGAAAACCAAAGGTGGCATGGCAGCCATCATGTGGCTCAGCTCTGCTGGATCTTTGTCAAGCAGCTGTGCTGGCTTTATGATTTCTGCCATTCTATTCAGATATGGCTATGCCAATCTAACATTTTCTTTTACTGATGAATCTATTTCTTCAATCTATTTCTTCAATAGAGAAATCTGTTTCTTCAATGCCTGAGATCTTCTTTTCCATCTCTTGTATTCTGTTGGTGATCTATAGGTCCTGTTCACTTACCCAGATTTTCCATTTCTAGAATTCCCTTGGTTTGTGTTTTCTTTATTGATTATATTTCAATTTTCATATCTTTGAGAGTTTCCTTCACCTGTTTAATTGTTTGTCTTGGCTTTGTTGGCATTCCTTAATGGACTTATTTATTTTGTTCAATTTTTTTGTCTTTTCCTCAATTCTTTAAGTGAATTTTCATTTCCTCTCTAATAACCTCTATCATCTATGTAGAGTTATTTTTAAGGTTGTTTTCTTGTGTTTTAGCTGTGTTGGAATGTACAGGTCTTGCTGTTGTAGGATCCCTGGGTTCTGGTGGTACCATATTGCCCTTTCAGTTATTGAATGTGTTCTTATACTTGCATTTAGTCATCTGGATTTTGGATGTTTATAGGTCTAGGTGTTAATTCTTTTTTTTTGGTCTTTGTTGGATGAATGTTTTGTTCCTTTATGTTTCCTCTATTGTCTTNTGGCCTAAAAGGTCAAGAGTTCTAGTGACTGGCAGGTCTTCAGGTCCAGTAGGCTGTCTCAGCTGAGGTTTCTGGGGGTTTGGGTGCCTAGACCAAGCTTAGCCTCTTGTTCTTCCAATTAGTGTGGCTCTACCTGTGCCTATGTAATCTATTGGAGTTGCAGGAAGAGCTGGCCATAAGAAGGAAGATGAGGTGTGTTGATTTGGGCAGTGGAGTGGGTCTTGGGGAATATAATCCAATGGGTGGTGGTGGTAGTGGTCCAGCTGTCAGGCAGATCTCTTACCTGCTTGCTGGCTGATGGGGACTGCACCAGAGCAGTGGAATTTCCCTGGATGGTTTTAAGAGAGGGGCCTTTGGTCCTTGTGGGACCATTCACCATCTCTTATTGCATACTTGCCTCTTGTGCTCTGGATCTGAACTCCCCAGTCATTCCAGATGTGCTTATAATAGACATTGGTGCAGTATGAAAACTTCATGTTTTGCTGAGCAAAAGAACGTTGTGTTTAGAGGCCAAAGACTTGGGACTTGAGACAAATAAACCTCTGGCAAATATTAGCTATGTGCTTCAGAAAATTAGTTGTGCTGGGAAATTTATTTTCTGATACACAGAATGTTTTCTTTTGATAATTGGTTATTATCAAGGTTATATAATCAATGTATAAAAAACTCCCAGTTTTTAAAAATAGTTTTGATTAGAGTCACTACCTCTTTGCTGCCACTTAAGTCACTCTGTAGTAGCAGGAGCCATGTAAATTGAGTTTGGATTATTATGGTTTGTGTTTAGTCAGGGTACTCTAGAGGAAGAGCATTGATAGAATGAATATATATTCAAAAGAGATTTATTAGGTTGACTTACATCATGTAGTCTGTACAGTTCAACAATACCTGTCTTATAGGCTGAGAACCTGGTATTTGCTCAGTTCACAATGCTGGGTCATCAGCAGTCTCACTCTGGCACTGCAGGCCTAGAGGATTCCTGGAGAAATGCTGGTCATCAGTCTATGTTAAGATTCCAAAGTTAGGTCTTAATATCAGGGAATGAATGTAGCAGCAGCAGGCAAAATATTGATGAACAGACAGTGAGAGTGAAGGCAAGCAGACAAATGCAAGAAACTTTCTTTTTCTACCTCCCTTATAACCTNAGTGCTACCAGAGGGTGTCACCCACACTTAAGGTAGGCCTTTCCATTCCAAATAATTGACTCCAGATCTGGTCAAGTTAAAAACTAACATTAGCTAGCACCAATTGCTTAGCACTTAAATGAGGTCTGAGGTAAGTTTGAGATACATGAGATTCAGGCTTCCAGGAATGGATCATTATGTTACAGGATATCATTACTAGAAANATTTAAAGTTTAATTTAGTGTAAGCCATCTTAACGTATAGAACTACATGAGATGGTAGTTTTGAGAAGTTATTTTATGTCTTCAGATATAATAGTTCTAGCAATGATGCCTAACATAGAAAGGTGCCTTATGACTGAGCATGGAGCTCCATGCCAGAATTCTGGCTGTCTTGATCTTATATAGGTCTTGTGTAGGTAGCCNTAGCTGCTATGAGTTTGTGATTGCNATAGCAATGCCATTCCAGCAACAGCTTCACTATCAGAAGTTTGTTTGTCAGCATGCAGAGTAGAAATGTGTGTGAGAGCCACATCCAGGAAGAGCTTCGTGGGCTGAGTCTTTAGACAGGAACAACAAAAAGCCCAATGGGGAAGTAGAGACAGGACACTTNAAGCAGAAGGAAGGCACTGAGAATATAAATGGGTTAGTGTGTGTCAGACTACAAGCTTTTCAGTCTTTGATGAACATTAAATGCCAGACAAGAATAGAATGTATTGGATCTGTGTATCAGGCAGGAGCCAGGTAGGTCATGCGAAAACTCTAGGCACCAGAAAGGAACTTAGAATTTACCCCATTGACATAATTTAGCAGGTACATGATATAGTCTATTTGCTTCTGGAAAGCTTTTCTCCCACTGAGATGAAATCTGTCACCATGTAATTTCTGTCCATCTTTTCAGTCCTGGTCAAATATCAAAACATTGCTATTTGAAGATGGATTCCATTTCTCCCCTGAGACAAGCTTCCTAGCTTTGTATGACCCGACTGCCAGGCTCCTTACCACCCTTGTGTTCTCTAACACCACCAAGGACAGAGATAAGAAGTAGAAGGATAGAGTGTCAGTGTTTGGAAAAGGGAATAACTTAGTCTTGGGTATCAAGAACCTGGACTCATCACCTCCGCTGTGATAGTCATCTTTGTATCACTGGAACAAATCTGACACAGGTTCCATATGAATTAAATAGAAGGTTAAATTTGCTTCTGGTTTTAGAGGTCAAAGTGTAAGACCTGGTAGCCTCATTGTTTTGGATCTCTGGTGACAGTGACACATTAAAGTGGGAGCAAATATTGGAATGCAGGCTTACATCACAAGCCAAGAGGTAGAGGGGCAGGATGTGATGAGTAAGGAGGGTCTTCTATGTAGTGTCACCTCTAGTCCTGGTTAGGCTTTTGTCAACTTGATGCAATCTAGTATTATCTGGGATGAGGAACTTCAGTAGAGAAAATGTCTGTATCAGATTGCCTGTTGACAAGTCTGTGGGGGTGTTTTCTTGATTAATGATTGACGCAAGAAAGCTTTGCTTACTGGGTTCAGTTCCACACTATAGGCAGGCTGTGCAGGGTGAGATAAAAAAGCAGGCTGAGAAAACCATGTGGAGCAAGCCATGCAGAGCAAGCCAGTAGCAGCATTCCTCCATGGCCACTGCTACAGTTTCTGCCTCCCCTGCCTTGAATTCATGCTTTAGCATCCCTCAATGGACTGTGACTTGGGATATGTAAGCCCACAATGCCCATTTCTCCAGCAGTTGCTTTTGGTAACGGTCTTATTACAGAAATGGAAAGCAGACCAGGACACCTCTGAAAAGGTTATTCCACTTAGGAATCAATCCTTTAAGACACAGGTGTTTAGGGGACAGTCATTTTCAAAACTTCAGCACCCACCAAGCTTCTGTGGAGNTACTATTTTCTGCATTAATTCAGTTCTTCGTTCATTCATATTCAGGTCTGATTTTTTTTTTCAGTGCTTCATTGATTTCAAGAAATGTTGAAAATCTCCCCAAATTACTATCTCATCTTTGGAATTTCCTTCCTATGTTTACTGTCTTTCTCATATTTCTGCATTTATAAGTACTTGAATGTCTATGTCAATTTCTTGTCTAGTGTAGTTCTTGGCAGATGCTGAGTGGCCCCAAAATATTTGTTGAATGAATGAGTGAACTCACAGTCTGGAAACACTCAGCATCTCTGATGGCTTCTCTCTTGTCTTCAAACATTTAAAAGAATAGTTTATTATTGATGGAACTGATGGAATCAACAGAACAGGGCAGCAGTTTTCTGCTTTGTTCCCCTCCACTGTCCCTGTCCTCAAGTCCTTCTCCCTCTATTGTTCACAGGGAGCTGCAAATTCTTTTTTCTCCATAATGGATGATGGTTCTGGACTATCTAATTCTTAGAACTGCAACTGATATCAATCAGTTTGAGAACCATGATGCACTAATTACCATCATTGTTTCTGTGACAAAATGTCTGATGAATGGAAACTGAGGAAGTAAGGGTTGATTTTGGCAGCAAGAACTTAAGGTGGTTCGTCACATTGCATCTACAGTCAGGAAGCAGAGAGAGAGATGAAAGGCAGTACTCAGCTCACTTTCCCCTTTTTATTGTGTTGAGGATCACTGCANATGGAATGTTGCCCCCTATATTCAGAGTGGATCTTTCCACCTCAATTAATTGAATCTAGAAACTTCCTTAAACTTACTTAAGACATACCTCTTCTCACCCCAGGGACCCTAATCTATTATCTTGTTCATCTTCTCTCATTCCTTCCCTACTTCTTCCATTATCACCTGATCTGCATTTTCACCTTCTAAGAAGCAAATCTCCTGTCTCATCTAGTCCTCTGCACAATTTCAATGTGAGAATAAAGGGAAAATGTTGCA
>LZPO01087522.1:73807-89808 GCA_001675575.1 Neotoma lepida | reverse complement strand
GGGATTTTGTCCAGCTTAGAGCCTGTGAAGGTCTTGAGCATGCTGTCCTAGTCTCTGTGAGTTCATAGGTACATCTGCCCTGTTGGCTCAGTAAAGTGCTGTTTTCTTGAAGTCATCTGTGACTTCTGCCTCTGACAATCGTTCTGTCCCCTTTTCCACATAGATCCCTGATCCTTGATATAAATATCCCATTTAGGGCTGGGCATTCTGAAGTCTCTTATCCTCTGAATGCTGTACAGTTGGTCTCTGTTGAGTCTTGAGCTGTGCACTGATCTATGGGTATAGGAGTCACGTTGTTGCTATAATCCTTTANTAGATTATTCCTCTAGAGCCTTTGACCTGTTGTCCTGTTTTATGTCAACTTGACATTTGGGAAGAGAGACTCTCAATTGAGAAAATGCCTCTATATGAGTTGCCTATAGGTAAGTCTGTAGTGGTGCATTTTCTTCATTGGTGATTGATTTGNAAAGGCCCAGCCTATTATTGGTGGTACCATTCCTAGGCAGATGGTCTTGGAGTATATAAGAAAGAAGCAGGCTGAGCAAGGCATGAGNAGAAAGCCAGTAAGCAGTACTTCTCCATGGCCTCTGCTTCAGATCCTGTCTCCAGGTTCCTGCCCTGAGCTCCTGCCATGACTTCCCTAGATGATAGACTATTAGCTGTAGGATGAAATAAACCTTTGCCTTCCTAAGTTGCTTTTGCCCATAGTGTTTTATCATAGCAATAGAAACCCCAAGACACTTATCTAGCCTCAGGTTCTTAGAATCACTGAACCTGTCAGGTATGTGTTCCATCTCATTGGGCAGGCCTTCAATATGTGATAGTNTCTGCTATAAATTAGAAATAAAATTTAACAAAATCTAAAAAGTAGGAGGAAAGGGTGTGCTTGTTCAAGGTTTGCTTGACCCCAAACCACATGGGTATAGTTTTGACACAACTCCCCTTGAACCTTTCCTTATCTGTCACAGCTACCATTCCAAAGTAAAACTTAAACTAGGTGTCCAGTATAGCCTTTGATGAAATATGGGTTCTTATGCTTTCCTTTCACTCCAAATGCTAATTCAACTGTATGTGGAAAGAATGGTGTATAATGCTTATCCTAACGATCAGTTGACTTCTATGTACTATTATTGACCTTCTTTCAATCCATCCAAGTTTTACTAGGAGTATGATAGAGCAGCAACTCATGAACTAATTCATTTACCTTGATTTCTTCATGCTCAAAAAATTACTCAAATAGTTCTCACCAAAATAGAGCACTCTTGATTATTAATAATTAAGAAATTTACTATTGANAAAAAGAATATTCTATTTTATAAAAATAGTGATGCTGACACATAACTTTCTGGCCCAGGAAGCCATTGTTTATCCCTACCCTGTTCCCACTTTCTNCTTTGGGTCATGTGTGACNCCCATAAAGGAGATGTGGGCTTTTCATGATTCTGATGCAATGGTCAGGAAGTCTTTCTAAATAATAAGACTATGGAGTGGAGTGGATAGAAGGATGGGTGAACGGGGATAAGAGAAATAAAGAAGGCTGGGCATGGTGACACACATCCTCAATCCCAGCACTCAGGAGTCAGAGGCAAGAGTTCTCTGAGTTCAAGGCCANCCTGATCTACAAAGTGAGTTCCAGGACTAAACAGAGAAACTGTGTCTTGAAAAAGCAAAAGAAAATAAAGAAGAAAGCATCCAGCATTGTCTATATATCACCTTTTTTTTAGATAGAAAGATTCTACTTTGCTACTTGAATTTGCTAATTCCCTTACAAGAGAGCTACTCTATCCATCAATAGTCAACTGTTTGCTAAAGAATTGCATACAATAAAATACACTGAAGATAAAATACTTATTNGGGCATTATTTAATTTCTTATAATGATTCAGAAGGTATTTCTGAATCTGGCAATATTCATTTTGAGTATCAATTATATTGTATGTTAAACATGGAAATATATGCTAAGAGATTTTTCCCATTAACCAGTGTTACTATGCTTTTAAAAATATTTCNCAAACAAGACAGATGCTTTATATAAGAGGAACCAGTTTAGAAGCTACTTGAGCAAGCCTACTTCTTCATAGATAAATATTGGGATGTAGTGTAGAAGTGTAGAAGCAAGAGCCAGTGTGAGTATGAGTACATCATGCTTCCTCAGTCTTTCGAGCACTGTGGGATGATAGGGTCAACACTGCTCAGGAAAACCATGAGAAATGAGCCAATGGAAGAGAGAAGCATATTGTAATCAATACATGTCAGAGAACTTCTAACAGAAAGTGTTCTGTTTCTGAACTGATCATTAATTTTAGGAACTCTGATTCTTTGATGTCATACCTGGTGTCATACTTTCCTGGCAATTTTTTCTGTTCCAGGCCACTTTGGCTTTATGAGAACAGTTGCCTGGAGACTGTATCTGCCCAAGTCCCAAGTGGCAGCTGGTCTCACATATGTAATTTAGCTAATTCATCTTCGCAGAATGGAAGAAGTTTCCCCACAGTTAGATCTGAATTCTCTGATGATTCTTCCTCCNCTTTGGATGCCAAGAGGATGTCTCATTTGGAAGTTACTAGAGCCAAGTGGGTTCTCTCTGGTACAGGGTGTTTTGTTCATTTTCTGCTGAAGATGTTTTCTTTTATTCTGCTGGTCCTGGGAGCTGAGCCCTTTGCTATGGTAGCATCCTTATTCGCTTGTATACCTGCTTATTGTGTGTCTTTAGTTGGAAGGAACTACGCCATAGCTAGAACCTGTGAGCATCATTGTGAATCCGTAAGCTCCTGTTCAAGGTTGTGCTGGGAACNTAGGGCAGAGTTGGCCTCACCTCATAATCTGTGGCCAGTCTTCAGGCTGACCTGACTCCTGGGAGATGGCCCTGCTGGGGGTGGCCCACAAGCTTCTAGGAAACATCATCCTACTGGTCACTCTTTACTCTGGACATTTAAACATGGCTCCTACCTATAAAGTGTCTAAGTAGCTGTGTTTGAGATTAAAAATAACACATGTAACAGGGTTCTGTATCTGTTTAAGTCTGGCGATGCGCTGTTCCACCACCTATTTGCAACCAACCCTCTCCCCAGCTAAAATGTAAGCACTGTGGGGACAGCCATGTACCCTGCCTCTCTCTAGCACCTAGCTCTGTGCCTGATATGATGAAGGTGCTTATGAAATAATGGAACAGATGATGTATGACTTCAGAACACGTAAGGGAGAGGGGGTAGGGAGGGGATACTACAGCATGAGAGGAGGAAGCAGGGGGAGGGGGAAGGCTCTGTAAGCATCTGTTTATTGTTAANTAGCCTGAGGAGACATTGTAGGCANACTTCAACATTATTCAGCATGGATGTGCCGCATGTTCTCTCGGTGAACCCCCTTTCCACACCACTGAAACTGTAACTAAACTGCACCCCTGTGTTTTGACTTTTCACTTATCTTAGTCTTCGTCTAAACAAAAATGAGGTAAAATCGTGAATTTTGCTTTTGCTTTTGAGCTGAGAAACAAGGCAGGGTTGTGGATACCAGGACATTCCTGCAAGGAAACACTGTCAGCATATGTACTGAAGATTCCACGCACGCTTTGTCCAAGCAGGGAGCAGCAGGGCATAACAGCTGAACACACAGCTTATGTGATCACGCAGGGTCAGAGTCTGCTCTACCACTAATTAAATGTGTACCTTTGTATAATTTTTTTGTCTGAGCCCTCCTTCCCTTGTGGGTAAAATACGGAGCATAGTGACTATGACGCCGGACTGTCTGGGGCTGAGTGATGTAAAGCGTGTGAAGTGGTCTGCGCAGTGCCTGGCCCCTTGGAGGTTCGTTCTGCGTGTCAGCACTACAAAGGCATCCTGTGCCAGGAAGGTGGTCCAGTGAGGAGGAGGAGACTTCTGGGCTGGCAGTATCTAGATGCAGTTTCTGATGGAGTGTTTGGTGCGGAGGACTGAGGCACCTGCTCTCNGAGCTGAATTCACCATGGAGATCGGNTAAGGAGATGGAAGTGGGGGAGGGAGGCAGGGTGATTGGAGGGAAAGCCTGGCGTTGAAGTGAACTAAATCCGTGCAAGTGGCTATTTTTGTCAGCCCAACCACAGTGGGTGTGTGATCGGGCGTCTTCTTTTGATCCAGCTCTTTTTATAGATGCCAGTTTTTCTTAAAGGCAGCTAGCTCTCTTCCATCCTTCCCAAGCTGCTGCAGTGACTTGGGAGTTGGCTTATGGAGTATTTGTCATCTGTAATCTCAAAAGGANAACACTGAGATTAGTAACTGGATTCTTCTTTAAGATGTAAAAACAATCACACCAGCCCCAGCGGGGATTCTAGCAGTGCTTTCCCCGTAGAGAAGGCAAACACGTTACCATTTCAGAAGTGTTTTCAGAGCCCAGGCTCAACCTGTACAGGCAGCTTTGGTGAAAACAAAATCCAACATCAATCCATCCCGGCATACTTCTCTCTTTCTTCTAATAAGGAAAACTTGACTTCAACCATGTCAAAACCTGTCCCCATGACTGTCACTTAGACGAGTTCAGTTAGTGTNATTCATTTGGCTCTTTCCCTAGAGGGTGCATAGAAAGTTATGAAACGCTGGCTACAAAAGAAGAAAGGCTGTCAATTGGTGCTTTCAAAGTATTTTTTTTAAAGGATTCTGTGAACATTTCCTCCTGGTACTGTTTTGTAACAGTTACTTTTAGGGCACAGGAGGCTACCAGGACCAACCCAGCACTTGAACCACGGGACCCATAATGCAACACCATGCATATCTGGTAACCATAGTCACTGCAATGAGGAAGCTNAATGAGACTCAGTGCCATAGCTTCAGAATGTCCCCTATACCAGCAGCAGACCAAGCCCCTTCTCTTTAGTGAGTAGGTAGGTGTCAGTCGGTACAGACATGCTCTAGTCCAGAGAGGAAATTGGCTGCCTGTGCATAGAGCAACTCATGATACTAAGGAAGATTTTCAACAATTTTGCATAAGAGTCCGCCATTTTAGAAAAATCCAGTCTATTTCCTCCCTTGTTCTTCTTCCCCAGAGCAGGCAGGTGGGCCAGGCAGAGGCAGGCTTGTGCTAATGAATTAGGCAGCTTCAGATGTAGGAAGTGCATTTTCATTACTATGAACAAAACAGGCACACGGCAGACGGGAGGGGAGGTGGGGGGGAGCAGTTGATAGGTTGCTTCCACTCAAAGGACAAGATGCATTTATCTGAAGGTAATTCAGTGGTTTATAATGGACGGGGGAGGGGGGAGATGGAGATTTGTCTCCTTGTCACAATCTTCCTGTGAGCATCACCATGAATCATAGTCAAACTGTAATGACTCTGTACCATGCCAGCTATTCAAACCACAGACACCTGATGCCCCANTCTTCACAATTTCCAATAGCATCCAGGAGCACAGTTCCATTTTTAACACAATATTTTGAACTTGTACAAATAAGAATCATCACCAGGTAGTGACTTTTTGATTATTTCTTATGTTCTGCTCTAGTCAAGCATTGGGGCTTTTAAAGGTACTTGATTAGAAGCAGTTGGAATCATCATTTCCCAGCAAGACTTATTATTTTATTCATGAAAGTCATTGTGCATCTTACTGAAAAAAAAAAGGCAGTAATTTCCCATAAGAAATCTGTATGTCAAATTTAATACTCCAAGGTAAAAGTCTCCCACACAAAAACAGATAAAGTTACAATGTAACCAAATATTGTCTCCATTAGAGATTTTTCAGACTTTAATGCAAATTGGAGTCATCTGCCATTCTTGGTAAAAATTCAGACACAAGATCCTTGCTGCTTCTGCAAGCCTGGGCCTTTTTGTCCTGTGTGGTCTAGTGATGTGCCGGTACATACGGAAGCTTGGACTCTCTTCTGGAAGCACCAATGGCACTATTTGTCCAGGGCTACGCATAGGGTATACACTGACAGTATAGTAGCCATTTACTAAGCCTGTTGGCAATCCCGTAGTCTCCTGGTTCGTTCAGATGCCAATGAGACTGTTGTTAATGGGTGTCATTAAGAAATAGTACAGCAACTGAGCAGGGCTGGCTGACNTTCAACTTTTACCCGAATTACAGTTTCTTAGTAAATCAGTCTGCAAATTGATGGACAAGTCCTTCGATCATTGCTGTAGGAGGAATTCTTTCTGTGCACNTATACTACAATTCCTAGTCTTTAACATTCAAATACCAGCAATACTGAAAGTAGAAAGATTCCCCAAGTTTTGCTATAAGACTCACCTGATAGCAGAACTTGGCCTTAGTTTACATGGCACCAGTAACGTAATTATTGTACAGTTACTTAACAGTATGAATATTGAATTATTTTGTTATAGAAATCAAAATGATTTGGAATCCCTGCTGGCTTTAGTACATGCCCCCTCTTTCTTTTCTACTGTTAAAACATCTAAACTATATCTAAGTGTATCTGGTTCCAAGATGGGTGAACATAAGGTCAAGGACCAGAGTTACCTGATCTGCATGGATGACAACCAGTAGATTTTCTGCAGCCTCAGCTCAGTCCCCGAGGGTGTTGTTCATAAACTGAATGAGATAATATATCCAAGGTTCATTAACTGAAAACTAAGATGACTGTCATTTCTTATTAAGAAACTATGGCAGATGCAGCTCTGTGGTACAACACATGCCTAGCATGCACAAGGCCCAAAAACTGCCCCACCTCCATACGAAGGAAACATGACAAATATTTATGTTCATGTACTCTGGAGCCATGAATCCTGCTTCCATTTGTTTGAAACAAGTAAAGCCCAAACTGGCTTTTAGAAGCACTTTGTGTCATTTCCCACTTTATCAACAACTGCTTTCTCCCTCACCCTCTTTTATTGAAAACAGCTTTTTAATCTCACATAATATATCCTGATTACAGTTTCCCCTCCCTCTACTCCTCCTAGTTCCTCCCCTTCTCCCCCTCATCAGGATCCACACCCTTTCTGTCTCTCATTAGAAAACAGACTTCTAAGGGATAACAATAAAATATAATATTATAAAATAAGATGAAACAAAACTAATACATCAGAATAGGACAAAGTAAACAGGAGGATAAGAGTCCAAGAAAAGACACATGAAACAGATATAGACACAGAGATCCACTCATTCCCACACTCAGGAATCCAGTAAAAACACTAAACTGGAAGCTGAAATTTGTATGCAAAGAACCTATAGGCTAAAGAAGAGGAATAATTAATTAATTAATTAATTAAAGATAAGGTAAGATTTTTTTAAAAAATAAGTCCTGACACAATGTCATGAAACAAAGAACCTCCAATGATGCCACTGGGCTTGTATTCTGTTGGCCATCTAGTGCTGGAGAAACAGCTTATCCTTAGTAGTTTGTTTCCTGAGTGAGACTGCCTTGGAGAAAACTGAATTTTCATTTGCAAGTGGTTTATCAGTTGGAAATAGCTTCCAGTTTAGGGGTGGGATCATATGCCCACTTCTTTCAGCTCTGAGACCCCATTTGGTGCAGACCGGTTAAGACTGTATATATGCTCCCTCCATCTCTGTGAGTTCAAATGTGCTGTTGATTTAGACAGCCTTGTTTTCTGAGCATCCTCCATCCCCTCTGGCTCCCTGCCTTTTCCACCTCCTCTTCTGCAGAGTTCTCTGAGCTCTGAGGTGAGGGATTTGATGGAGACATTCCATTTAGGGGTGAGTGTTCCAAGGACTCTCTCTCTGCTTAATTCCTAGCTGTGAGTCTCTGTGTTTGTCCCCATCTGCTGCAGGAGGAAGCATCTCTGATGATGGCTGAGCAAGGCATTGATCTATAGATACAGAAGAATGTCATTAGTCATTTTTATTGCTACTCTTTTTGTTTGCTTGCTTATAGAAGAGTAATTTTTGGTTTTACCCTAGATCCCTGGGCTATCTCACCTTTTGTTCTTGGTTACTCAAGGAGTGACAGGCATGGCTTACTTCTTTGGAGTGGGCCTTAGGTCAAATCAGATATTGGTTGGTTTATCCCACAAGCTGTGTGCCACCATCACACAAGTATAACTTTCAGGCAAGACACCATTGTAGATCAAAGGTTTTGTGGCTGGAATGGTGTTTGTGTTTATCTTTTGGTAGCGTGCACAGCACCATCTTAAACCAAAGACTCTAGCACGAAGAGTGGGGACACTTCACTTCTCCATGAGTTCAATGAGTTTTGTAGGTCTTGTCTCCAGCAATGGGGCCTTGCCATTGGTTTATGGCGAGCAACCTCTAGTCTTGGCAACAGCCTTGGTTGTTGGGTTCCAATGGGATCCTTCTGGCAAACAACTCAATTAGACATAACCCAATCCTGGGACTAGAAGCTTCATTTGGTGACAGGAGATGTCCAGTTGGGGCTCTGTCTTCCCGTTAATTGGCAATTTCATTTATATCCCTTCATATGTATAGTGAAGCTTCTAATGTATTAGATTTTCATACCAGCCCTCAAATGCCCCTTAATTTTAGCTATCTCTCCTTTTGTTCATTCCTTCATCCCTCTCTCTCTGAACTACCTCTTTGTTTGATCCTTCCATTCCAGCCCCACCATCCTGTCCAACCATATTTATTCTATTTCCCTTTCCCAGGGAGACCTATCTATACCCCCGAGTCCCTCACTCTGTACATAACCTCTGTGGTTCTACAGATTTTAGTTTGGTTGTCATTAAATTAACAGCTAATATCCACATATGAACAAATACGTATNATATTTGTCAAAATATGTCATATTTTCTGGATCTGAGTTACCTCACTCAGGATGATTTTACTTTAGCTCCATTCATTTAGCTGAGAATTTCATGATTTCATTTTTTTATCAGCTGAGTGATATTCCGTTGTGTAAATTACCATCTTTTCTTTATCCACTAATCCTTTCTATATCCTTCTGTTGAAGGACATCTAGGTTGTTTCCAGTCTCTGGCTATTTATGAACAGAGCAGAAGTGAACATGATTGAGCAAGTCTCTCTGTGGTAGGATGAAGCATCCTTTGGGTATATGCCCAAAAGTGGTATAGCTGATCTCCAGGGAGGTCGATTCCCATTTTCCTCAGGAACTGACACACTCATTTCCATAGTGGTTGTACGGGTTTGCACGCCCACCAGCAATGGTGTTTCCTTGCTCCACATCCTCACCAGCACAAGCTGTCACTTGTGTTATTGCTCTTACCCATTCTGACAGGTNTAAGCTGAAATCTCAAAGTAGTTTGATTTGCATTTCTCTGATGGCTAAGGATGTTGAACATTTAAGTGTTTCTCAGCTCTTTTGAATTTCCTTTTTTGAAAGTTCTCCATTCAGATCTGTCTCCCAGTTTTTACTGAGTTGTTTTCTTGATACCTAGTTATTGAGTTCTTTATATATTTTGAATATTAGCCCTCCATCAGACTTGTAGTTGGTGAAAAACTTTTCCCATTCTATAGGTTGCCACTTTGTCCAAATGACAGTGTCCCTTGCTGTGAAGTAGCTTTTCAGTTTCATGAGGTCCCATTTACTAATTGGTGATCCTAATGCCTGAACTATCAGTGTTCTCTTCAGAAAGTCTTTTCCTGTGCCAACAAGTTGGAGGCTATTCCCCACTTTCTCTTCTATCAGGTTCAGTGCATCTATCTGGCTTTATGTTGAGGTCTTAATTCCATTTGGAGTAGAGTTTTATGCAGAGTGATAAGTATGGATTTACTTGAATTTTCTATATTCAGCCATCCAGTTTGACCAGCACGATTTGTTAAGATGCTGTTTTTATTCCAGTGTGTATTTCTGGGTTCTTTATCAAAAATCAGGAAATCATAGGTGTGTGGATTTATGTCTAGGTCTTCAATACAATTCTAATGAGCAATGTGTCTGTTTTGTGCCAGTACCATGCTGTTCTTATTATTATAGCTCCACACTACCACTTGAATCAGTCATAGTGATACCTCCAGCAGTTCTTTTATTATTCAGGATTGTTTGAGCTATCCTGGGTTTTTTATGTTTCCATATGAAGCTGAAAATTGTTTTTTCAAGATCTGTGAAGAATTGTGTTGGAATTTTAATGGGGATTGCATTGAATCTGTAGATTGTTCTTGGTAGGATGGCCATTTTTTACAATATTAATCCTACCAGTCCCTGAGCCTGAAGATCGTTCCATCCTTTGTTATCTTCTTCAATTTCTTTCTTCAGTGACTTGAAGTTTTTATCATAGAAGTCTTTCACTTGCTTGGTTACAGTTACCCCAAGATATTTTAGATTATTTGAGGCTATTGTGAAGATACTGTTCCCTGATTTCTTTCTCATACTATTTATTATTTGTATATAGGAGGACTGATGATTTTTTTTTTGTATCCAGCTACTTTGCTGAAAGTGTGTATCAGGTGTATGAGTTTCCCAGTAGAAATTTTAGGGTCACTTAATGTATACTATTATATAGTTTTCAAATAACAATACTTTGACTTCTTCCTTTTCAATTTGTATACCCTTCACCTTCTTTAGTTGTCTTATTACTCTAGCTAAGATTTCAAGTACTATACTGAATAGGTAGGGAGAGAGTTGACAGCCTTGTCTTATTCCTTGTTTTAGTGGACTTGCTTTGAGTTTCTCTATATGTAAGCTTATGTTGGCTATGGGTTTATTGTAAACTGCCTNTATTATGTTGAGGTATGTCTCTTTTATCTCTATTCTTTCAAGGATTTTTATCACNAAGAGGTTTGGGATTTTGTCAAAGGTCTTATCTGTATCTACTGAGATGATCATGTGCTTTATTTTTTCTTTCAGTTTGTTTATGTGGTGGATTGTGTTTATCGATTTGTGTATGTTGAACCATCCCTGAATCTCTGGGATGAAGCCCACTTAATCATGGTGGATGATCTTTTTGATGTGTTATTAGATTTGGTTGGCAAATATTTTATTGAATACTTTTGCATCTGTGTTCATGAAGGAAACTGGTCTGTAATTTTCTTGATTTCTTCAGTTCATTGTGTGGTTTGGGTCTCAGGGTAACTGTGGCCTCTTNAAATGAATTGAGCAATGTCCTTTCTGTTTCTACTTTGTGAAATAATTTGAGGACTATTGGCATTAACTCTTTTTAAAAAGTTCAGTAGAATTCTGTGCATAAAACATTTGTTCCTGGGCTTTATCGTCTGTCAAATTGACATAAAACTATCCAGAACAGGTGAAGTACAAGTTTTTAAAGTACACCTTATGATTCCCTGGATTTCCTTGGTGTTTGTTGTTATATTCCCCTTTTCATTTCTAATTTTATTAATTTGGATATTCTCTATTTGCCTTTTAGTTAATTTGGATAACAGTTTGTCCATCTTACTGATTTTCTCTAAGAACCAAATCTTTGTTTCACTGATTCTTTGTATTGTTTGTTTGTTTCCATTTTATTGATTTCAGCTCTGAGTTTATTTCTCCCTGTTTAATTTCTTCCTTTATGTTCTAGAGCTTTCAGGTGTGCTGTTAAGTTACTAGTATGAGATCTCTCCTGTTTTTTAATATAGGCACTTAATGATATAACCTTGCCTCTTAGAATTGCCTTCACTGTGTCCCACAAGTTTGGGTATGTTGTGTGTTCATTTTTCATTCAATTCTAAGAATTCTTTAATTTCTTTCTTAATTTCTGCCTTGATATATTTTTCATTCAGTAAATAGTTGTTCATGTTTCCATAAGTTTNTAAGCCTTCTGCTATTTCTGTTGTTGATATCCAGCTTCCATCTGTGGTCAGATGGGATGCAGGGTAGTGTTTCAATTTTCTGGTATCTGTTGAGACTTGGTTTGTAACAGCATGTGGTCAGTTTTGAAGAAAGCTCCATGAGGTACTGAGAAGATATATTCTTTTGTGTTTAGATGAAATGTTCTGTAAATATCTGTTAGGTCTATTTAGTTTACAATGTCAGTTAGCTCCAGTACTTCTCTGTTTAGTTTTTGTCTGAAAAACTTGTATATTAGCAAGAGGAGGGTAGGGAAGTTTCCCATTATCCATGTGTGAGGGTCAATATGTGATTTAAGCTGTGGTAGCATTTCTTTTATAAACTTCCATACCCTTGTGTTTGGGGCATAGATGTTAAGAACTGAAATGTCCTCTTGATGGATTTTTCCTTTAATAAGTATGTAGTGTCCTTCCCTATCTCTTCTGATTAGTTTTCATTTTAAGTCTTTTTTTTTCAGATATTAAAATTGCTACACCAGCTTCCTTCTTAGGTCCATTTTCTTGGAATATCTTTTTCCATCTTTTTACCCTGAGGTGATATCTATTTTTGATATTAAAGTGAGTTTCTTGGATGCAGCAGACAGATGGATCCTGTTTTCTCATCCATTCTGTTAGTCTGTGTCTTTTTATTGGTGGATTGAGACCACGGATGTTGAGAAATAACAGCGGATGATGTTTGTTGATTCCAATGGTTTTGTTGTTGTNGTGGTGGTGGCAGTGGTGGTGGCGGTGGTGGTGGTGTGTGTGTATGTGTGTGTCTATCTGTCTGTCTGTCTGTCTATCTGTTTCCCCTCTTTTGATTTGGTCTGGGATTACTTATTCCTGTGTTTTCCTTGGTATGGTTAACCTCTTTAGGTTGGAGTTTTCCTTCTAGTGTCTTCTGTAAGGCTAAATTTGTAAACAGATATCNCTTAAATTTGGTTTTATCATAGAATGTCTTATTTTCTCCATTTACAGTAATTTAAAGTTTTGCTAGGTGTAGGAGTCTGGGATGGCATCTGCGGTCTCTTAGAGTCTATAGCACATCTGTCCAGACTCTTCTGGCTTTTAGAGTCTCTATTGAGAAGCCAGATGTTATTCTAACAGCTCTGTATTTGTATATTACTTGGTCTTTTCCCTATGTAGCTCTAATATTCTTCCTTTGTTCTGTACATTTAGTGTTTTGATAATTATATACTGGGGAGACTTTCTTTTCTGGTCCAGTCTATTTAGTGTTCTATATGCTTCTTGTACCTTTATAGGTATCTCCTTCTTTAGATTGGGGAATTTTCTTCTATGACTTTGTTGAAAATAATTTCTTTGCCTTTGATCTGGGTTTCTTCTCTTCCTTCTGTTCCTATTAGTCTTANATTTTTGTCTTTTCATAGTGTCCTAGATTTCCAGGATGTTTTGTATCAGGAGTGTTTTGTTTTATTTTGTTTTAGATTTAATGTTTTCTTTAACTAAGGTATCCATTTCTTCTACTATGTCTTCAGTGATTGTGAATCTATCTTCCATATCTTGCACTCTGTTTGTGAAGCTTACCTCTGAGGCTCCTGGTCGAGTTCCTATATTTTTCATTTCTATATTTCTCTNAATTTGGGTTCTCTTCATTGGATTCTATTTTCACTTTCAAATATTCTTGAACTATTTTATTCATTTCCTTCCAGTCTTTGTTCATATTTTCATTAATTTCTTTAAGGGATTTATTCATTTCCTCTTTAAGGACCTCTATCATATTCATAAAGGCTATTTTGTGTGTGTGTGTGTGTGTGTATTTACATGTGTGTCATATATACTGTATACACAAACACAAAGGTATAAGTATTCCTGTACTTATATTTATTAAAATTTGCATGTAACATAATTCATAATTGTACTTCACAACTATTACCATCATGCTGTTATAAAGTTATGTTTTACTTTTTGTTATGGTTGCTTTTATTTGTGTGATTTGTCAAAGGTTACAGTACATATTCTTTATATACAGTAAATCATATTCTTTCTGAATATATTTAAGCATGATATATGCATGGTGAAATAATTTATTGATGTTTCTAATTGATTCCTAGCATACATTNGGGTTATAGTTGAGCTTTCAATAAGTTCTGAACCAAATGAGCAACAATGTGCTTGTTTTCCAGATAGGGACTATTAGTTGTGATTAATAATGCCTGAATTTTGCCAAATTATATTAAGCAATGAACAATCCTTATGGGCACAATCAATAGCCTGTTCTTATTAAAATCTTGGCTCCAATACAGAATTAACATGGAATAAAGTTGTGCCTTCACAGCTTGCAAACATGTCTACTTAGCCGGTGTTCATTAATGCAAATTAGTTGATGACAAATGTTCTTGATAGTAATATTTAAAGATCCTTTGAGATGTTTTCTAGCATATAACCAGATTGAATATTTTGTACTTTACCATCGCCAATTTCCTTAAATTGGGAGCTATCCTGACCTTAGTATTGAGTCATGGATCCTTGGCAATAAGATGAAATCTCACTAAATCCATCAGTGCTATCCAGTGGTTGAGCATGGCCATAAGAGTGGGGGTGAGACAATAATCAAGGAGAGNTGCCTTGCTGTTCCTTTTGCTCCAAAGAATACACAAACTGAAGGCCTTGATTGTTATAACACAGCTAATTTGGGTTATTTGTTTCATAAATTCCCTGATTTAGGTTGCATTTTTACTGCACTGTATAACAAACTGTAAACAAAGGTAGCTGTTAAGGGGTCTTTAAAGGGCCCGATTCAGTGTGAGAGTTGAGCATGGGGTGACCAGAGCTTTGTAAGCAGTGAGACTTATGCATTGTCCCAGAAGAGGATCCACAATGTTCACTAAATTGTTAAAGGCTCTGTGAAGTGTTCTCATTCTAGAACAAAGGCTGCCTTACACTTCCTAGAGAAGCTGGATTCTTCCTATTTTCCCTACATGTTTGTGCTGACCTTTACAACCCACTATGAGCAGTGGCTCTGTGCAGGAAGTCCCTCAAGAAGTTGATCATCCTTACTCAATTGTCTATCTTGCTCAAAGGGAAATCTGAGATAGTTGCTTAAAAGGCAGCTGTCCAGTCTGTCTTGCACAACACACTAGATATTAGCCCCAAGTTTGTTACCCCTTTCTCAACTATCTCTAGCTGAGAGCCAGGCCTGGCCAGGCATCACTAGAGACATGAATGCACTATAGTGGGGAGTTACATCAAACTCTGTATGAACTCCATCATTCTTCAGAGAAAAACACATCACTCTCACCTCACCCTTTGGCTATGATTATTCAATGACTGAAGTTACTTGGTGGCTCAGAATTGGTGTCTCTGACAAAATGTAACTTAGTGCCAAAGCTCATAGGGTCAAGCCTAAGCATTCCTGGCCAAAGAATCATACACTAAACCAAAGGAAAGTCATGCAAAATATTTTTTAAAAAAGTTTTATCGTATTATGTAATCTGTATGGTCTAGCCAAACAGTCCTTCAGTAAGAGCCTCTAGAAACATCAGGACATAGGATATGATTGTCATCATGATGTCATTGGGGAAATGAACCTCTAAGCTTACAATTAGCCCTGATGTCAGTAGATAATTTCAGAATTATTTACACATCCCNAATAAATCACTTATTAAAANGAATAAGTTCTTCTCATTTTCTTAAATCTGCCTGTTAAGTATCTAGTGATATATTCTGACCTTTGAACATACTGTAGGACTCAGTGGATATGTTTTCCTCATTTCCATTCCATATGCTATGTCTTTTCTTATAGTCAGTTCTTACAGTCCCTCAGAAGAAAATTTGCTTACCTGCTGTCCCACCTTGGGAATCAGATCCATTCAACAAATATATANTAATATCAATTCAGTGCTTAGGTTTCACATTAGGCCTTAGGAATACAAACATGAGTTANAGATCGTTATCCTACTTTAAAAAATAGAGTAATAGAAGTTAGACAGGTACATAATTTCAGTACAAGCTGAAATATAAGGTAGGAAGGGATGCACTGGGAATATATGGAAGCATGAAACACAGGAGTAGGGAAGGCACATCAGAGGAGGATACTGTAACGGATGAGTAGGGATTAAGGGGAAAGAGTGAGAAGAACTTTTCAAGCAGAAAGAATGACCCTAGTTGTACAAAAAGAGAGAAGATAAATCCTGAAAAATGCATGTGTTGAGCTAGGGCTTTAAGTTCATGAAAGTAAGTGCCAGAGNTAAGGCCAAAAAAATTGCTGGGAACCAAATAAAAATCATTCCCTAAGATGATTCAGCCCATGTCCTGAAGATGATAGGAAACACTGGAAGATGGAAAGACTATTCAGCAATCAGTTCTATCAATAACTAATAGTTCACCCTTTAACTATTTTCTCAAGGAAATTTTCTCTAACT
>LZPO01087522.1:46909-69550 GCA_001675575.1 Neotoma lepida | reverse complement strand
AGAGAGAGAGAGAGAGAGAGAGAGAGAGAGAGAGAGAGAGAGAGAGGAATGCTAGTACTCAGTTTGTTTTGTCCTTTTGATTCAATTCTAGATGATGATGCCCACATTCAGGCTGAGTCTTCCCACCTCACTTAGTGCCCTCCGGACCAGTCCTCACAGACACACCTAGAACAATGTCTCCTAGGTGACTCCCAAGGAATCAAATAGCCAGTCAAGCTGAACCATCACAGGGAGGGAAGGAGGCGGTGAGCAAGGAGCTTCCCACATCACCTCTTTCCTCAACTGACCTAAACCATTGACCCTTTAATCACATGGCTGGTCTTTCCAGCCTAGCCAGCCCCTCCTTAGCATACATTATCTGGTGAGGTCAAAAGAGGACATCATCAACAGCAAAGGCATTCTTTTGTCACAGTGTAATAAAGTCCAAACATCCAGAAACCTCACAAGAACCAGAGACAAAGGCTGAAGACTTTATTGTGAGTGCCTCATATCAGATTTGTAGGCTGTGGGCTATTCTGTATGCTAGTCATGAGTCCATTGAAGGATGCCCGAGTTACAGAGCAGCCATGCTTGGTACTTGAATTTCTTTGCAGAGCAGAGCTGGGAAAGTAGGCATCTTATAAAGGAATCACAGATTTTGCATTTCCATCCCCCCCCACATGTCACACAGCACTTCCGTGTGCTTCTTTCCTAATTGACAAGTGTCACAGCCCTACTTCTGCCCTCTCCTGGATGTTTGCCTCTGCCTGGCAGACATTACAATGAGCAGATAACATCAACATCGTGAGAACCTGTACTGGAAAGGCGATCCTAGCTCATCCTGTTCTCCAGAGGAGAAGGGTCTAAATAGAACCTCCCTCTGCATCCTTGGCATTTTAGGATCTGAGATTTCAGTCAACTCTTCAAATTGTTCTTTACCTACAAGTGATAAAACACAAAATATAAAAGTAAAAAGTAACAACAAAAGTCTGGTGACTCAATGGAAGATTGTGTGGAGAACTTCACATTTTACAGTGTAGCAGGCCAAGAGATGTGGGGTGTTATTTGCGGATTTTCCAAATAACTTTAAGCACTACACTGGCTCTGTTTGGCCTGCTTCATTATGAGTGTGACAAGTGTGGCCTCAGAATGAGTGCATTGCTTTTGAAGCTCTATGTTTGTGGGCCACACTGAGTTAAAGGATTCAGTGGGCAAATGCAGACATGTGGCAGCTAGCCTGTTATAGAAATCCACCAAATTGAATCACTAAAGTGTTTCCAGTGTTGTGTAGACTAACAGTCCCAGAAACTGAATTGCTTCTAAGCAAACTTTATTGTCTTATATTCTCTCTTTAACGGCCTTCCCACCAATCTAGTTCATTTCAAATGAATGGGTATTATTATTATAATTTTGTTTTGGTTTTGATATTATCTTAATGCTCTTTCAATTGTGTAGATGGATTTATTTAATTGGGAGATGGTAAGACAAGGTTACAGAAATGATTGTCATGAAAGCTTTGTTCTCACAGATGCCCACAAACAGCATCCTGGCATACTATTCAGGACTGAAAGTAGGCATATCAGGAAACATGCAAGGTCTGTCAGGGGCAAAGGGCTGGGAGGAGGATGAAGCAAGCGTCTATACTGCAATTTCTGTAGAAGGAATGCTCAAAGAAGAGTCATCAGGTTTGGGATTGGCAAGTTTGACCACTTTCAATAGTCTCTGTGACATGGAGCTGTCCATCCAGGTCCTGGGATGAATAGGACCAAAGAAATAGCAAATGACATTCAAAAGAGCTCTGTGGAGGAGGTGGCTGGGGACTTGAGGTCTGAATTGCTTGGTTTGTACATGCAAGGAACTTTCAATACTAGTTGCCTGTGCTCTCTGGGAATTTGCTACCCCCTCCTTCAGTAAGACTCCAAATGTCAAAGTATCCAGTACAGATTCCAGAAAGTGTAATTGCTACATGGGATTAAAAAGGAGTCTTCATTGTGACCTTTAGCATAAGATTATTTTAAACCCTCCTAATTTAATAGAAGTATGACTTATGTAATTGATAAGGCTGCAGCATTAACCTGGTATTTATATTTCATTATTACTTTTTGTTTTTACCAGCATATAGTAATTGTACACAGTAATGAGTTCCACCAAGACATTTTCATTCATCACATAGTTTGACGTGTTCACCACCCTTGCCTATAACCTTTCTCCCTTTCCTGATAGTCCTCTTCCTTCTCCCAGAGAGTTTTGATTCTACTTTCATGTCATTCATATACTGTTTAGCAACATAAAATGTAAGAAAACATTCTGTCTTTCTGAATCTGGCTTATATCTCTTAGTTTGAATATCTCAGTTTCACCTATTTTCCTGCAAATGACATTGCTTTTTTCTTTATGGATGAATCAAACTGAAGTCAACTTACTTCATTGTTTGTTATCCATTCACCTGCTGAAAGATACCTAGGCTTAGGTATTATGTGTCCTATTAAAATAAGCGTATGTGCACACATCTNTCTGTGGCACAGTGACTTAGATTCTTTTGGTCATATTTCATCTTTTGGTATAGCTGGATCATATGTTAGTTCTATTTTTAGATTTGCTGGTGGGGATGTAAATGAGTTCAGACACCATGGAAATCAGTATGGAGATTCCTCAAAAAAAAAATCTAAGAATAAATTTCTTAAAGGAGAAAAGCCAGACTCTCCCAAGGGGCTTTGAATACCACACGTGCCCAGACTTCCCCTTAACCAATTAAATGAGTGTTTCTGTGGAGAGGCAGCTGTAGTTTATCCAGAAGTCCTAGGAAGCCACACTGAGGAATTATTGTTTTCCCTAGACAAAAGTGGTAATATCATTTAGGAGCCAGATTAGAAATGTTAAGATCCACCACCATTGCAACCCAGAGAATTGGAAGTTCTGGAGAAGGGCCCCAACACGTGTGTCTTAGCAGGCCCTGAGCCACACTTCACTTTGACGACCATTGCTCTCCAACCCTCTCTCAAACTGCATAATTTATGTGTAATCACTTGCTCAACTGCAGTTGAAGTTGAGAGCACACAAGAGAAATTTAAATTAAAAAACAATAATAAAAGTAAATTTTTATCCTAAGTGTGGCCTGTGTAACACTCGGGATGTACAAATCAATTGCTGTCTGAGAATCAAATTTAACCGACTGCTCTGGCTTTATTTATAAAATAGGTCAACAAAGCTAGCCTGAGGAATCTTGAGAAAATGCAGATTCTGATTTAGCAGGTGTGGACTGGGCCTAGAGCTTGCCTTGTAGCAAGTGCAAGAGTCTTGCTAATTAATTGTTGCTATCAAGCCTCACTCTGAGTAGCAAAACTCTATTGAACATCCTGTGGCTGCTGTCAATGCCCTACGGAGGGAGCTCGAATGGAATCCAGCCACCTTAATTTCTTCAGCACAGAGGAATGATTCTCTCAATGACACTACTTAATCCTCTCTACCTTCCTGGGTTGCCAAAAGGACCTAACTTGTCCCTTCTGCATTTTTGATGGTGTGAGTTCTGTCTAAAGACAGTCTTTGCATGTGCAAGCCCAAAGTCTGAAATTACAATAAGAGAGTCTATTTCTGTGAGACAATTGGGCGTGTTCCCAAAAGCAGAGGAAGTGAACAGGTTAGCTGTCAGCATGCCATAGTACTCTCATGTCTGGCTTGAAGCTCAGATCTATGTGAGGCACTGTTCATTTGAAAAAGGTGTTGAGTTCTAGATGGAGGAATACCTTTCTACCCTAGAGCAACCGCAGTTTCTCTTCCGATGCAGAACACTCCAGTGCGCTTTTCTCTTCAAAGCTGCTGTTTTCATATCAACAGTGTTGTTCACCTCCCCTGGTTTGGTCAAGTGTGAAATTGCAATGGCACAGGGTGGCCCCCACAGCTAATGAGAATCTTACAAAGACGGAAGAGCAAAACCAAACACTGCAAGAGAGAAATGGGGTGGATTACCAGTGCATGAGAAGTGGTTAACTTAAAATGAGTGACTTTGTTGCAGCTATCACATCTCAGGTATTTATTTCTTCCTTCGGTCAAGCCTCAACTACTTACAACATGAGAAGTTTTGTAGCCAATCACTGTCACGAACCCGGGGATTCATGNACCGGAAGCATGTGCTCTNCTACTGAGGTACACTTCAGACTTGGTTTTGCTGGGTTCTTTATTAACCTAGCATTGCCTACCAGATAAACATCCACACAGGCTGTGACCCACTCTATGCAGACGGACCCCTCTGCATGTTAGAGGAGTTGCCATAGGAAGATGGAGAAGATTTAGTTTTGATGTTTAAGTTTTATTCCCAAGTTTTGTGAGCACACCATGCTTTGCNAAGAACGGTCTGAAGAAGAGCCATCAGGCTGAAATATANCAAATAAATTCCCAGTCCTATTCAATATGCAGGGTATCCAACTCACTGGTTTAGTTTAGAAATTAGAAGCTNATGAAATAACAAGGTTTGTTATAATTGTTTATTCTTTCTTTAATCTCTCCTTGTTTTATTTCTCACAACTATACATTTGTATTTGGAAAATTAAAAATTATATGCATTTGTCATATATGACATGATGTTTTGAATTATATATCTGGCCATGGCTCATTCCTCCTAATTATGTTATTTACCTCACATAGTTATCATTTTTCATAATGAGAACCTAACATCTACTTTAACTATTTACAAAATAAAATATGCCAGTGCTTATTACTCTCAGACTGTAGTACAGTATTTTAAAATCTGTGAGAAATTCATAGCCCAAACTAATAAGTTGCAATTTGAACTCAAGTCTTCTGAGCCCATGGCCTGAAGCTTGACCTTTTCCCTCTACTGTTCCTCTATTTAGCGGGAACTCTTTCAAGACTCAATGCTTCCATTCAGCAGGGCATTACAATGANGTGAAGATAGGTACCAGGGCAAGTCACTNTGGCNGGGGGTGCTCAGGACCATTTGTTCTCCCTAGAACCTGTTCTCCCTAGAACATTCTGAATTCGGTTTTGAAAAGCCAGCTNAGGGACAGTTTGCCTTAGACATTTTGGTACTTAATTATGCATCCATGGGAGGTTTCCTGTATGCGTGGCACTCCTTTGGGCACGCTGTACACACACACACACACACACACACACACACACACAATGCATGTACATATATATTCACCCAATATGAAGACATATTGCCAACCCTCAAGGATAATGACATCTAACAGAGGCCAGGGGAGGAGAAAGTATTTCAATGAACCTAAATGCCTCTTGTATTTCAGAGATAGACCAGTAGCGTTTTTAATGGAAGCAAAAAGGGGGAGATAGGTCCAGAACATATGGAAGAAGTAGAATCCAATGGATTGGCAAGCTAGTGAACATGAGTGCAACAGGCACAAACAACTGGTGTGGCCTGGTGAACTCCTTCTATTCAGGCTGGCATGTCCAGGTGGTTCCATTGCCAGGAAGTAACAGTAATGTGACAGAACAGGCTTAAGGGAGGCAATCTGAGGTCAAGTTGATCTATGTAACCATGACTGTCTCACACCCAAGGAAGATGATGGGNGAGTGGGGAGGGACTGGGAGCAGGAGAGGGAGGGGAAACTGAGGTTTTGATACAATATATGAAAGAAAAATAAATAATGATGATGATGATGATGATGATGATGATGATGTAATAATGATCAAGAGTGTGTGGTTATCACGAAAGCTGCCATAGTTTTGTGCGTCAACTTGACTTGACCAAGAATGACTGCTATCCAGCTGCATGTTATTTCTGGGTGGGTCCTTATGCCTATGGAGGAGACTGGCATTTGAATCAGTAGATTCAGTTAAGGAGATTTCCCTCCCCAACTGAACATGGCCAATCTTCTGAGGGCCTGCATAGAACAATGTCAGAGGCAGAAGAAACTGTACCTATTCTTTTTTTCTGCCTCACTACCGGAGCTGGGACATGTCATCTGGTCTCCTATGCACCGTTGGTCCCTTTGGTTCTCAGGCCTTTGGGCTCAGTCTGGAACTATCCCACTAGCTTCCAGTCTTCACATGATGAGTTGATCATGACTTTATTAAGCTCTGTAATCATGAGAGGTAATCCATCACTTTGTGTGCACATGATCCTTGATTTATGATGAGGTTATGTCCTGATAAGGGCATCATAAATTGAAAATACCACATGTCAAAGGTGTGTTTAAATCATCAATCCTAGTGAACATCCCAATAGCACAGACCTTACAGAGTGAAAGTTTAGCCTGGTCATCATATTTCTGGCTCAGAGCTGTAGCCTGCTCACCCACTAGCAACTGAAGAGCTGTCTACCAGCTGGTTCCTAGCTCAGGAAGAGTTCAAACTGAATGAATGTCACCAATTTTACACCATCACAGAATGAAAAAATCCTTAAATTATTTTAATTTAGGGTGTGTGTGTGTGTGTGTGTGTGTGTGTGTGTGTGTGTGCTTGTTGGATTGTGTTTCTGAGAAACTCTAACACCCAAGCTAACAGCTTACTACTAAAATGCATTATAATTGTCCTTATTTTTAGTCAGGTAACTTTCAGCTAGGCTAGCTGTGCTCTTCTGCTCCTCTTTGTTTCCTTCCCAAATGCCATAAACCAACACTGACACGCAGATGACATATTCCCATTTTAGTTAGACTTTGAGTCCTTCATCTATGGATCAAAATGTTAGGCATTGAAATAGAGATTCTGTTCTGAATATGTTGAGTTGACAGCACAAGGAACGATGCGTTCTCCTTAAGACTGCTAGATTTTCTTCTTTAAGATGTATTTTGATAGCAGACCTGGAATTTGGGGACCAAATAATGATACTGTCAATAGACACCATAGGAAAAAATCCATCTTTTCTCCAAATAGTTCTATGTGGGGCAGAGCTGCAAAGGATGAAACCCAGGGCCTTGCAGAAGCCAAGGTGCACTCTACTACTGAACTATAATCCAGCTCCCCATAAAATTAAATTTTATTACCCATTTCCTTTGACTTAAAGTATTTTTGGTTCTGCTTACTAATTAGTTAATGNCAATGAATCTATCTCTATGTGTACCTAAGCAGCTTCATCATCCTGTGACCACCATCTTGCAATATCANTTTTACAGCAATGTACTTGAACAAACTTTCATCAAGCTACGCCTATGCCCTTATGCCCTGGCAAACAGTGATAAATCAGAGACATGCAGTGCCTGCCTTCCTGTAGCTTATAGTCAAGACAAGCATTTATCAAGCAGAGACAGACAGAATGGAGCCAATTCAGAGTCTTGTCAGTTGCAAGAGATTTTATCAAATTCTTATATTAACCCTGTGCAGTAGGTTCTGCTTGGGAAAGCAGGCTCACTGAGCTAACTGACTAGTCTCCATTCCTAGTGGATATACTGAACAAGAGTCAAACTTTTAATTCCTGATCTCAAGCTATTTTCATGAAGTGCTGAAGATTTGTAGCAATAGTTTGGGTGAAATTAATCTGATATACACATGCAAGGGAGGATTAGTCAGCAGCCTACCGAAGCTCTGTGCTAGAATCTCCCACCAAGGCTTACTGTCTCTAGACCTGCAGCAGAATGCATATTAAGAAAGGCATTCTCAGAGCCTTCCTGCTTGCCTGAATCCATGAAAACCACAACGTGGAGTGCAGCAACCTTGTGCCTGTTAGCTGGGTTGGAGGAGCCAGGAGTTCAGGCACTGTCAACGAGATGCCAGAGAACAGGGTAGCCTTGGAAAACTCTACCACAAAGTAGACCCTAGTGAGCGTCAGACATGGAATTCTCTAAAAACTAGTCAAGTCCGTCCTTGAATTGGAACTATATGGGCTGTACATGTATGTAAGTCATCATATGCTGCTTGAAAAATACAAATGTAAATGAACATGGAGTCTCTTGGGGCAGAGCACAGTGAAATAACCTGGAAAAGGGCACAGCCTGACCAACATAACCATTACTATCTAAGGAGTTTTCATGTTTCCTTCCTCATGAAATGAAGGGAAGCTTTCTCTGTTGGCTGCATGTTTCAGAAGCCAGGATGCACCTTGCAAACAATACNTATATTTAACATTATGGAAACAGCGACTTTTCCTGAACATGTGTTAACTTAGTAGTAAACCTTAAAATAAAAGCAATATTGTAACAGAAGAGCAGGAAAAAACCCACTGAGCTCTTAACAGAAAACAATGCAACAGGCAAGCTCTCCAAACCCACAGTCCTGGTCTAATGATGAAGAAACATCTGGCAAACCCCAGGGAGGCAGTTCTGGGGAACACCTGAGCATCTGCCTTAAGATTCAAATACTCAATATCAAGAAATCTGAGAAATTGCCTTAGTCCAGAGGGAACCCTTACGGTCCTGCTAAGTGTAATGGAATAAACTGTATGCCAATCTGCCATAGCCAAAGGACTCTGGGTTAAAACTAAAGAATTGACTGTAGACTTCACTTGGTTAACATATCAGCACTGCTTCCATGACTGTAATATATACACCATATTTCTGTTAGGTGTTACTCATAGGGAAAATTGAGTCTAGGCTATATTCCCTCAGGATATTTCATTTGTTGGGTATATTACAGGTTTTCTTGTGAGGATGGTGTGTAGCCTTCCCTACAAAGGTCAGGAAGGCAGAGGAACCTTGAATATAGAGGGGACCCATCTCACTCCTTCCCGGATTTCCTGACTCCTTCCCAGATTTCTTGTCTCCTGCCACTCTATTTCTAGCCATGAGGGATCTAAGCTCCTCAGAGGAACTCTACCACTTACTGTGGCAACAAGATGGGAACCAATTCAATCTCAATGCTAGATGCTCCTCTGCCTGCTCCCTCACCTGTGGATGACAAAGGACAGGGACCCAGAGACAGTCACTTTTGCAGACAAGAACAGTCTTAGAAAGAGAGATAGTGGCTATTCTTTTCTGTAATAAATGCACGGCATCAAATACAAAGCTGGCCTGAAACTACCTAGACCAGGCAATAGATAGCCCAGAACTGCTCACAAGACTGGTTGCAACTGCACATGAGCCAATGGATAAGGGAGGAGTTTCAGCAGGAGGGCAGAGGTCTCAGAAGAAGAGGCTGGATTAAGGAATGTTTTCATGTCTAACAAGTCCAGGGAAGAAATCCAAGCAAGCGGAGCTCTATGGCCAGTCACAGACTAGCAATCTCTTGATGACTGTCCTGCCAGAAAGAACCCCAATGCCAAGTTTGAATAAGTGCAAAATAGAAGCTACTCTGCCCACTGGAAGGCCCCCCATGAATTTTCAGTTCCTCCAATCCTAAGCCCTCAGACTTTAAAAATCAACTGTTTAATGAATTGAAGTTTCAGATGAAGATTGGAGAGCCCAGCCAATTCTAGGCCCTCCTAATGACATGCCTCTTGCCTCCACTGACTTGACTCATTACATCTTCCTTATGCCTTCCTTATGGCCAAGGCCTCTTCAAAGGGATATGGTGTTGCAATGCACCTGGACAGCACAAGTATCAGCAGGAATTCTGCAACCTCGCATGACCTTCACAAGAGCAGAGGCAAGAATTTCTCACGAGCATCTAAGCTCATGAGCCGTAAGGACCCGAAACAAGAGAGAAGAGGTTTGAGGTTATCCAACCCGAAAGAAAGTCTGCTCAAGGTAGGATATAAGAGATCTAGATAAACACATCATTCCAGTGCAGTCACTAAGCCATCCTCCTCAAGGCTGGTGAAGAAAGCTGAGGCAGCTGTGTTTGCAGCAGCTTGATTCTGGAAGAAACTGCAAAGGGTACAAGAGGCTGCTGGCAAAGGGTGTGTCCCCACCACTCTCTGTGCTGGACAGAGGCCTGGTTAAAGGAGGAGATGCCTTTCCTGGGAATAGCAAAGATGAGAAAGCCATGAGAGACGTTGGGAGGGTCCCTGACTGGCTGTAGGTTTGGAGTGGGTGTCACTTGCCTCCAAAAGCATCTTTCTCCCCCCCCCATGAAATCTGGAGAAACTCAGAAGGCAAAAGTGCTAGACGAGTGAGAGCCCATCCTTCAACTGCTAAACTCCCTGCTCTGCAGCAACAGGTGACTCGCTCTGCAATCACGTAGCTGTGTTTGCTGCCCAGAGGATCCCTGAGTGCTTTGTATGGAACTTGAAGACCAGAGGGATCTCCCTCATGCCTCCTCCACAAATAATAAAACAAAACTAAATGAAAGGGAAACATAGGATGGTGGAAGAGTACAGTGGGAAACGGGGGCCAAAAAGATAAGATGGAAGCAGGGGGAAGGGGGAAATAAGCCAAAATAAAAAAGGGTAAAAATCCCACATGGGATTACACTGAATCCAACTAAACATAGTAACAAGGTATTTTAAAAGAGGGGCTGGGTGGTAAGTAAAACAATGCAGGGCACATTTCAATCCTGTGGATGAAAGAAACCAACTAAGCAAGCAACCAAGTAGTGCTGCCCACCTGGGAAAAGTTGACTCCCAGGACTCTCAACAACTGTACACACAGTGGCTCCTTCTGGCCAGGACTGTGAGAATATTCTAGATCTTCTCACCACGTGCTCAGGTTAAGTGAGCAGCATGAGGCAGATGTGCTAGGAAAGATNCAGGTCACTGTCAATAGGTGGCACAAGGGCTGCAGGTAGCAACCTTCCAGTAAGCAGCTGCCCTGTCGAACCAGTGAGCTTCTGGGGCATGGGCCCCTCTCTCCCCTCCCCTGNAGCCCTNTCCTTTCCTACATGGATAAGACCCATGTATCTTACGTCATGCATAGAAGTTGAGTTTTNTGTCACAGATACTGATAATAATAATAATAATAATAATAATAATAATAATAATAATATAATAAGCAATAGAATGCAGCATATGTGGCTCACCTTAGAGAGCTAGAATTCTAACNTATGTCCCAGACNGATTGCAAATATGAGGAGAAGGGGCCTCAGGCCCCCTAAGTTATTCTAATGACTAGCCAAGGTCAAAGCTACTGACATGACCAGAAGTGGAATCGGGAAAAGGAAGGGGCTATTGGCATTATAGCATCTGACCCNTCCCAGAGGGTCGGGACATGAATGCAGCCTTGAATGATCATGACCCTGGAACCAGCAGAGCATGTGGCACTAGACAGAGAGGATGAAGTCAGTGTTTCGGGGTCTATTAAAACCACGGAAGGAAAGCAGGAAGAGGTGTTAAATGTCACAGGTTTCTGGAACTATCCATGGGGGGGTGTGAGATGCTCAGAAGAGAGGAAGGTAGAGCAAACGGTTGGGAAGCATTGGCATAAAAAGGTCCCTGGAAACCTGGAGATCAAGGAGATTATTTTGTGCAGGCTGATGGAGTGGGGAGAACTGAGTCATTGTGCTCACGATCAGGGCAGAGAGAAAAAGGAGCCAAAAAGGCAGATTGAGATGCTATGAGGAGAATCATGGGCAACGCCATGGAAGATAAAGGAGCAGGCAGTGTAGAAAGAAGCAGCAGGTCCATGGCTGCTGCCGGGTCCAGTGTGGTGTTGATTGAACTTGGCTGTGGATTTGGCTCAGGTCAGATCATTTTAACAGATATGGGTGGGAGAAGCCTGCCCACAGTGGGGCTGAAGANGCAAACAGANACAGTAAGGCTAAATTATTCTTTGGCAAAACGGGCTGTGAACAGAAACAAAGATGCTTGGAGGTAGCTGAAGGAGAATGCAGAATTCAGGGAAGATTCATAAGTGTGTTTATAAGTTACGGGGGAGGAACTACAAAGGAACTACAACCATACCAACAAAGAGGTAAAACTCTAACAGAGAGAAACGGGCAACTGATATACAAAGGACTCTGAATGGGAAGAAGAGAATAGTGGATCTTTGAGCATCAGGGATCGGGGACCATCCCTGTTTTGTTGCTATTGTTGTTCTTGGTGGTGGTAGCGGCTGTGTGTGTGTGTGTGTGTGTGTGTGTGTGTGTGTGTGTGTGTGTGTGTGTGTGTGTGTGTGCGCGCGCGCGCGCGCCTTCCCTTGTACCTAGAGAAAGAAGAACAATTCTTCTAAAGAAAATCATGGTATGACAACATGTCTACACAGACTTTCAACTAGAGAAGATCAGGGTTGGTTCTGTAGTCATTACACTGAAATTGAGAAGTGATAGCAGAGAAAAAATGAAACTCCCAAGAATGGAAGGAACCTAGCAGTGGGGAGGACCTGAATCCCAGTNAGTGCTAAGTTTCAAAGTAGAGAAAATCAAGGGAGTCTTCAAGTTCAAAGGTTGNAGGTGGGACAAACTGTCATATCAAGGCAAACTATCAGATAAAGGGTGTGCATGGTAGATAAGGAGAATCAAAGATCCAGNGGAGAGACTGAGAGATGTGGGATGTAGCCCATCACCTGCTAAGTCACAGGAGCTTAAAAGGAA
This sequence comes from Neotoma lepida, assembly GCA_001675575.1. NCBI lineage: Eukaryota > Metazoa > Chordata > Mammalia > Rodentia > Cricetidae > Neotoma > Neotoma lepida. The sequence goes on along the minus strand of LZPO01087522.1, from coordinate 57,257 downwards.
GAATGGGACAGAAAGGGACAGATTCCTCGAGGTAGAGCTGTGTCCCTACCCCCCAGCTCTCTATTCTGAACCAAGCGGGACTCACAGCATCTGTCACTAAAGAGAACAGGGGTTTGNAAGAGGCTAGAGGAGCAGAGAAAAGTTCTGGAGTGGCCACTGAAGAGAACAGAAAAGGAAGAAAAGGAAACTGAACAGGAGAANTCAAATAGAGGTCAATTGAGATTGGAGACCAGGTATTTCCAGTGGCCCCAGTCGTTAGCCATGAGTTATTCTCTGGTTGTGCTTGGCAGCTCAGATGCAATCAGACACAGAACTGTGAGATCCAGCCTGCCCAGGCAGATGTGGCCAAAATTCAGGAGCCAAGCTGTCAAAGGAGGCTAGAAAAAGGGCAAGCCAAAGTAGACGCAAAAGAAAGGTTGAAATAGAAACTCACAATATATAGCTGCTGAGTGGGTCACCATTATGATGGTTAACCCAAGCCTCTTTCAAATGGCTCTTGCCCGTTTCTCCAGACATATTTAAGCCGTGATTGAATGGCAGCCCTTGAAAATGCAGGGTCCATGATGTCATATTTTTTGAAGAAGGAACACTAGTTATTTCCCAAGTAGTGGGAAATAGTGGAGAAAAGGCAGAACTCCACAGGCTAACCTGATCTGACATTTACTTTAAATGTGCCAAGTGCTGTTTATCTGGGTTACCTTATTATATGCCTGGGCTTGGCTGCATAATTAAAGGGCAGCTGGAGAATTAAGATAAAATCATGCCAATATTTTACAGGAAAAACTTTCAGAGTTCTCTCTTTGTCCCCACACCTCTTTGTGTAATGAACTTAGTCCTAACTGATAGAAGTTTTATATTGAAGCCAGGGAGATGAACTAGGGGCAGAGATGAAGGTCAAACTACCGATTTCTTTTTCTTTTTTAACCCATTCCAGCATTTATTATAACAGAAATATAACATGAATGTATTATACTGGTTAAAATGTATANATACAAANGAAATATTATTTTTACNTGGGATACAATGAATATCTAAAACTAAGCCCAANCAGACTAAATACCACAGCTTTAGTAACCACAGAGAAAAGGCAACTGTCTGGTATAAATACACACTTGAGGTTTTTATTCTCTCATTTTCAGCTATTATTCTCAAAATATGCCTTTTAAAAGCCTTGTTTATTCTAGTCAGTGAAAGAAATGGTAGTACAGAGGGAAAGATATTAATCTTTTCAGTTTTAAGTTCTTGGCTCACTTATTATGTGGTGATANATTGCATTATAAAATATGGAAAAACTAAACTCACCTTGAGAAGAAAAGAATCTACTTCCCTATATTTACTGTAAATGAAGACAGAAAAATGTCTCAGTGGAAACTTATCTGAAGAAAATCTAGGCAATCTGAGAAGAATTGTGCAAAAAATTTTTCATCCCAGGGGCTCTTAATANATACTAATGACAGCATCAGAAATTAACCTTCTTTCTCCACCTCCATTCTGATGCCTTCTTTCTTCTACTATGGTTAACTGAAATTATGCAACCAGAGCATGCGAGGCCTCCAACAGAAGTTATGCTTCTGTTTCCTGTGGAGTGAATTCACTACTCTCCATCATGACTGGTTTCAAATACTGCAATCCACAAGGACAGTGAAGAGTGCTATTTTTAAAAACTACCTTTCCTGTTCTTTGGGAGAGATGATGCCTAAGGTTTGTAAGGTAGTGTGGCAGTATTTTATCTATGTCCCCCAATAAAATTTATCTGAGGATCAGAGGAACAAGGTCAGGCACTAGTCTTGCAATGTTAGCACACACCCTTAATCCTATCACCTAGCAGGCAGGGTCTGTCTGGATCTCTGTGAGTTCCAGGTCACACTAGNAACANAGTCAAGCATGGAGACACACGCCTTTAATCCCAACATCAATCATAGAATTCTGGAGGTCTATACAGACAGACGGGAAGTGATATAGCTAGGCTGAGAGAGCCAATGGGAGAACAGAACAGAAAGGAATATAAGCGTGGAGATATAGAAAGTCATTCACTCTTTTGGAAGCAGCGGCATTGGTGAGGTGAGGCTGGTGGCTGTTCCTAACTTCTCTGATTTCTGTCAGATTTTCACCCTATTTCTGGCTCCGTGTTTTATTTAACAAGACCATTTAGAAATTCGTCTTGCAAGGTAGAGATAAGAAGAGTAAGATGGGGCATAGGGTTTGCCCCAGTCCTGAATGATGTCCTCATGAGAAGTAGCAGGGAAGGCAGCACCATTCATGCAGCAATGCGCCCATTAGGATAAGCTTCTTGTTTGCAGGCTCGGAGTGACACCTGTGTTGCTGAGTGAGGTGAGAGTCGAGATCAGTATTATGGCAAGTTAATCATCAGAATTCAGATCAGGTTAACAGTGTCACTGACGGAAACAAGGCAATCTAGTGTGCCTGTTACTCGTCCTAAAACAAATGAACTGCTGGTCCACATAGTCAATCCGGATGCATTCCTGTACTTTAGCCCTTATTCTTTCTTTTCTGGGTCTTTTAAAAAGTTCTCCTTTTAAGGAAAATTGGCCCAAAGAGAAGCTCAGATATTGTAGAAAGTCTAAGATTTGAAGCCAGATCAACTCTGGTGACTCATCAGTCACAAGGTATGACCTTCATGGACTTAAGTAAATGGAAGACTCTCTGAACTTAATTTCATTTATCTGGAAATTAGAGATAATAATACCTGTCAGGCCATTGTGAGCACTAAATGTGATGATATATAAAGTATCCAGTGCTTAATAGTTTCTCAATAAATTTGTCTCTTTCCCATTCAAGAGTGAACATTAAAACAACCTAGGTGACATAGACCTGTGCTCAAACCTACGTTTCTCATGGGCTGAGTAAGGCATCCCTCTCCTAGTGTCTCACAGTGGGGTAGTCAAATTTGGTCCCTGGATATGGAGAATAATATCACCTGAGCACCTAGGCCCCACTGCAGATCTACTGGATCAGAAATTCTTAAGGAAGAGCCCAGCAACCTGTGCTTCACCAAGCACTCCAGTGGATTCTCATGAACACTAAACACTGGCATGTTGGGATGAGCCAGGTTAATAACTCAGGATCAGCCAGTGCAATGCCTGTAGACCTCAGCCAATATTTTCTACTGAGTACTATCTCATGCCTGTCTACACAGATCCATTTGGTATTGGTAATATTTTGCTTCAATTGGGGGCCTACATGGTAGATGTGGCTAAGTCCTGGACTTGATGAAAATGGTCATTTCCAAAGTTCTCTCCACTAACATAGCACATATTTGGTTATGTATCTTAAGTTTTGGAAGTTACCAGAACCAATCCCTGGGCTGAAGAAGTGGCCTGGTGGGCTGGAGAGATGGCTCAGTGGTTAAGAGCACTGGCTGCTCTTCCAGAGGACCCGGGCTCAATTCCCAGCACCCACATGGCAGCTCAACTGTCCATAACTCCTCTTCCAGGGAATCTGATTCAGACATACTTNCAGGCAAAACACCAGTGTATTTAAAATAAAATAAGTAAATTATAAAAAAAACTGCTTGGTATGCAATCATGAGTGTCTAAGTTTGAAATTTTAGCAGCCACATAAGAGAGCCAGATATGGTGGTGCAAGCATGTAATCCCAGCATGATGGGAGCAAAGACCAGAGCATCCTTGGGTCTTGCTGGACATGAAGTCTAGCCAATCAGAAAGCTCCAGATTCAGTGAGGGAGCATATAAGATAGAAAGAAATAAAGAAGGGGGGAGAGAGGGGGAGGAGGAAAGGAGGGAGAAAGAGGAGGAGGAGAAGGAGAAGGGAGCAAAGAGAAAGAAGAAAAGGAGGAACAGTGGTGGCTAGTGTTGATGATTCTGGCCTCCACATGGCACACACACCTACACACAGAGGAACACACACAAGATATCACCTTCCTGTAAAGTCAGGTCTTTCTGAGTNCCATCACCCCCTTCCCCTCCCANTTTTTCCCTACTAGGTTTGCTAAGTACTGAAAGCAGCCACCAGGTANTTCTCTCAGCTATTGCAANATTTCAATCTCAAAGAACAGTAACTAGAACAGCCATGCAGACAATACGCTTCCAGGTGTGCGTGACAGTGCAGCTAATGGGTTCAAGAAACTGAGTTCATCTACAACTTCTGATTCACAGTACAAAGCATAGGCATACCCAGGAGAGTCACTGCCCCACTTCCTCTCTTTCCCACTTTCTCTTATACAGTCCCTTCACCNGGTGCTCTATAGGCCCTTCATCACATACTACCTCATACAGCCCTGGAATTGGGTGCTATCTCGCCAAGGATTTTGAAATGACTCATCAGCAGGTGTCTGTTAGGCCTGGGTTGACTACATACCTGCTCTTTCTCTCTACTGCTCCTTGAATGGAAGAGAAAAACAAAATACAGCCTTGAGCTTGAAACACAGGCATTCACAAATGAGCTCCCTTCAACAATGCCCAAGGAGAACCAGAAAACAAAACCAGCCTTTTCTCTCTTGTATACACCATGGCCACCTAAGCATATGCATTGTTCGGTCAAGGTCCAACACTTGCCAGAGTGACTGCTGGAACATTCAGGGAAGAGAGACTGTGTTTATAATGAGAGGAAAATGGGTTAATCAAAACTCTAGCCCTCGGCTGTCAGTAACAGAATGCAATATGTCAATTGGAATATGAGATACCTTTGACAGGAATACCATCGTGCTTGCTTTAGTCAATCTTACTTGGAGCAACCTGACTTAAGCAATGATTTTTCTCTGCAGCAAATGAATGTCTACCAACAAAATCAATAAGCTATGAAAGTTGTGGCATTGATTTTGGAATAAAATGGCTGTTTCAAAAGAAGGAAATTATATCCTAGTATCTGCAATGCTAGCAGCTTGTTCAAGTCTCCAGAGAGATCAAATGCAAAGGTAGATCCCCTTTGTGAAATATACAAAACTTGCCCAGCATCACTCTGTGGATTGATAAGATCATCAAAGCTAGATTTTTATTGACTCTAAAAATTGGCTTAAATTGGCTAACTCTGCAAATTCTTGATCAAATACATTGTATTACCTATTTATGAATGTGTCTAACACCCTCACCATGCCCAAGCAAGCATGCAACCATGTCATCTGAGGTACATCAAGACCCCATTCCCCAAACTGCCTGCTTCATANCAGGTGTGGCTTTCAGACCATGTTCTGAGATGAGGGGCAGGGCCCCATGGATTTGAGGCCACAGATTTCACATGGTTCAGACACACATAAAATGAATATGTATCTGTCCATCAACAATCTAAAAGTGATATGCTGACATTTTTTGAACACATTGTCTTTACATTCCTTTTCAACGGCATTCCACTTGGGACATCCCTTCAGAGTTCTCTGACCACTCAGCACACCATTCTCCCTATGTCCTTGCACCTTCATATCACAGTGGGCTTCACCTTACCTGGCAGGAGGTGCTCCCATGAGTTTCTCTGCATGTGGATTAAAGATACGCATGTACACTTGTATTTATTTTACAAGAATGAATGAAAAAATGAAGCCTAAGAGGCCTAGCCTGCATGAGATGTTCAATAAGCATTAGCTCTTACTATCCCCTCATGCTAACCTGCTCTTGGATGCTTAGGCTAGATAATTCTNTGCTTATTTCTTCAATGGAGCATTGAAAGGCTGACTGTTTCTTGGTAGCTAAGAAGGAAAACAAAACACATCATTTTAATAAATATGTGCATTTGTGAATTTACAGAATATACATCAATAAAATAAAGGTTGTCATTTTGGGCAAAAGTAAGCTTATAGATAAACATGCAGGCAACCTTTCTTCAGATTTGGTTCAGAATGAATTAAAAATTCNTTTTAAGATGTTCTTCAATCAGTACTATCCTGAAGCTAAGGGTCCACTGGCAGAAAGCAATTCTAAAAGGACTTTTCTGTATGGGTTTTCTCACTGATGTTGTGTGCAAGCATTGAGGTAGATGCNGCAGACCCCACAATGAGGCATCTCAGAACACAGCCTACCACACTAGTGGGCACTATGCTGTGGTGGTTTGAATGAAAACNGCCCCCCTAGGCACATATGTTTGAAAGCTTGGTCCCCAGTTGGTAGAACTGTTTGGCAAGGATTAGGAGGTGTGGCCTATTGGAAGAGGTGTGTCACTGGGGGTGGGTTTGGATCTTTCAAAAGCCCNTGCCAGACCCGGTTAGCTTTCCCTCTGCCTCATGCTTATGGAGCAGATGTTTGTAAGCTCTCAGCTACTGCTCCAGTGCCATGCGTACCTGCCTGCCTGCTGCCATGCTGCCCACCATGATGTTCCTGGACTCTAACCCTCTAGATTCTTGAGCCCCCAATTAAACGCTTTCTTTTATAAGTTGTCTTGGGCATGATGTTCTTTCATGGCAATAGAAAAGTAATTGAGACACACGCTGACATGGAGATGCCTAGACTTTGCTCNGTCCCAAGAAATCATAACTTCCAGAACAGTCTGAATCTTACTCATCTATTTATCTATTTACTTATTTCTTTTGTGTTCNTATATGTATGGGTGNACTTGTGTATGATGGAATATATGCACTTGTGTGCTTTTGTGTGTAGAGGTTGATACTGGACGTCTTCCTCAATTACACTTCACCTTTTATGTTGAGGCAAACTGTCACACTTGAACCCAGACCTTCCAGATTGGGCTAATCAAGCTATCCAGCTTGCTCCCAGGATCCTCTTTTCTGCCTCCTGGGTTCTGGGATGATAGGTGAGCCACCACGCCTGTCCTGCACTTGTGTTTGTGCTGGGAGTCTGCATTTAGCTGCTCACACTTGTACTGGGAGCACTTTTACAGCTCAGCACCTCTCTGACCCTTGAGTCTCAGGTTCTAAACATCCCTTTCCCAGGGAAACTTTGTTCGTTGACATATCAGAAACACTGATTTTATTTTCATATTTAGCAATGGGTTGACAAATGTGCTTTTTAAAAGCTCCAGTGCCTTCAAAGGCCATTAAGCAGACACAACATTCTCTCCATCCAAAACAAAGCCTAGCAGAGCTCTGAGGGATGTTATTCAAGTGGAAAGCCACACAGTTAGTTAGACATGAAGCCCAGTGAGAGAGGCACCATTTGGTTATGATTATTTACAAACTAGACTTCTGTTTCTCAAAAACAGTTTAGCACNGGCAAGGGAAATTGAGCATGTGCCAATCCAGCCAACAATGCCCAGTGATTAAAAACAGAATCATTTACCCAAAGTAAGGTTCTACCCTGCCCGGTACAACTCAAGTGCTCAATAAGTTATGTTGAATTATTAAGTACAAAGAACGTATTGTTAGCTTCAACAGTAAGTACTGTTGTGAAGGCCTGTGCCCAGCACTACTGGGAAACACAAGCAGCAAGCCTCCCGAGGGAGGTGAGACTTGTGTGACCTTGGAGATAGAGTAGGCTCAGGTAGGCGGCAATGGAGGAGAGGAACAACAACCCAGGCAGATCAGTGTGTGCCCATGCGCATAGGAGAGGCCTTGGACGACTGAAGAATCCAAGCAATTCCCATCATCCCCTGCCGCAGTGGAGGGCCCATGACCCTGACCATGGAGATCCTGCACCGTGTCTTCACCGCTNGAGAGGAAAAGACAGACCCCTGGCCTATGTGCTAAAGTCTTCCTTGAAAGAGGTGCAAGGCCCTCAGAGCTGACAAACCACAATAATGGAGGGAGAACNGAGCGGCTACAGAGAATTTCACACCTGAACCATGGAGAGCTAGCGTATGGTCTGAGCTGACTTGAAAATGAACAGGCTTCACTCAGAGATTGACAAATGAGAGTGAAGAGGCCTTTGTGGGTAGGAAGAGTCACTGTTCANTGAAGACAAGGAAATGAATACAGCGTTGGAGGTCAGGAGAATTCAATTGCAGAAGATGAGGTAGAAACTGACCAGAGAGCAGGTACAACAGGCAGGAAGAGCTCAAAGGGGGAGAAAAAGTGTCCAGCATTCCTAGTTAAGCAAGCAGGGGGTAGTGTGGAGGGACAGCAATGGGAGAGACACAGTTCCACATCTTGTGCTATTGGAGTACTGATATAGGCAGCGTGCTTTTGCCTGGGGTGAGTTCTCTTGTCTTGACCACCATAGACAGCCCTGTAACCCNTTGCCTATCTTCCCTCCTAGTGGGAAAGAACTGAGCACTACTAATCAAGGCAGAATAATCCTCAATTTTTGATTGCTTCTTAGGCATCATATTTTAGGAAAATACATTCCCAAATCTATCAAGAGGAAAATGTGTGCTTACAGGCTCACTTGTTTTGCAGTTTCCAGCTCAACAGAATAATGCCAGAGTTAGTGTCTGTTCTGAGCAAAATATGTCTGCAGAATTCACTGGGATACATTCCCTGACAAAGAATGACAGGTACCCCTCATCAGTGTCTGAATCAACTGTGACAAATGTCTTACTTGGGAGAATATTTTCCCAATTAACACAATTCAGTAGACACATTCAAGTTAGTAGTAGCTAATTGCAAGGTGTCAGAGAACTTATAAAATGGGAAGAGCCCTACATAACTCCTCTGATGGGCAAATGTCACATCCTTAACGTTCACTCATTGTTGTCTACAGACAAGTGAACCTAAGCTCTCCCATCAAGACGGCCCTCCACTCGGGATTATTTGTGTATTGTTTCTTTCCACCAGGCAGATAATTGCTCGGGAAAGTACCAGAATTTATGAAGTTTTCAGNTGGAATTTTCTTATTTTTGTGTATCATGTTGATAAATATTCCACCAATTTGATCACCAGTATCCTTTATTAAACCAGATAGAGAAATGGGTCCTCTACTGATTTCAGCCAGCCTGTTTTATGCTTAAACGTAATTCAAAGAAATATTCCTCTTTCCACCATNCACAAGAATAAACAAAAACCAGTGTGAGTACAGTCACATCCTGAGACTTGTCCCTGGGAAATTCCTTGTTCAATTTTATCTTCTTTCTTCTCTCAAAAATATCACAGTTCCAGTTTTACTGTTGTTAGCAATTTGTGGAGGGTCAGAATAAGTTTAATGAGAAAGTGCCACTTTAAACACAAGCCAGCAGCCTTACTGTGGAGCTAAGTCTATTCTAAATGCTCATGCAATTAAGGCTACACATCGTCCTCAGGATTCTCAAACTTCAACGTACATCCCAGTCGTGTTGGATGGTTTGTTAAAACACAAATTGCTGGGAACCATTGCCAGACACTCCAATTTTCTGGGTCAGGGCCCNCAGGCTTTAATCCTAACACAGACTAAGATGATGTCATACTTTTAGTCTAGAATCCAAGAGCCCCTTTTTTAATGCAGTAATTACCATCTCAATTTACAGCAGTTAACTGTGCTATGTGCTTTCCTCCTCAATTCACAAAGCTGATGATTCTATGTTTAAGATGTGTGTGTGTGTGTGTGTGTCTGTGTGTGTCTGTGTGTGTGTGTCTGTGTGTGTCTGTGTGTGTGTGTATGTGCATGCACGTGTGTGCTCATGCCTAGAGTCCAGAGGATGGCATCTGTTCCTTTGGAGCTGGAATTACAGGCAATTGTGAGCTAATGTGGGTGTTGGGAACTGAACTTGGGTCCTCTGCAAAAGCAGTATATGCTGTTAACTGCTGAGCCATAGTCAGCCCCTTAACCATTTTTTTTTTATTTTTTTAGGCAAGGCCTCAGTATGTAACTCTGGCTACCCTGGGATTTTTTATGAAAACCAGGCTGGCCATAAAGCTGCTTTTTGAGNTACAGTCTGAGCAGCGTGTATACTGAACTCACCTAGATGCTATGAGTAAGTAATGGACTCATGGCAGGAGCATGTTTTCTAGGTAATACCCACCCATGAACCTTCCAACACTNATTCTCCAACGTTGCCTCCTCCAGCATAGNGGAATCACTTGAAAAGCTTGAGTGACCATAGATNGTAATTTACCTGACTTGAGCACATCCTGGGTATTGAAATNTTTCAAGGCTCCCCTGAGATGCCCAAGTGCAGACACTACCCAGGAAGGGTAGCCTGTAAATAAATGCTTTGTAATTTTATTTATTGTTGTTACTATTGCTCAAAGTTGTTCTTTGACAATTTCATGTATGTTGTATTAGTTAGGGTTTCTATTGCTGTGAAGAGACACCATGACCACTTAATTCTTATAAAGGGAAACATTTCATTGGGGTGGCTTTCAGTTCAGAGGTTCAGTCCAATACCATCGTGGTGGAACATAGCAGCATGCAGGCTGACATGGTGCTGGAGAAGGAGCTGAGTTCTCCATCCTCATCCAAAAGCAACAGCAAGTAAACTGGATCACTGGGTGTAACTTAAACATATATGAGACCTCAAAGCCCACCCTCATAGTGACACACTTCCTCCAACAAGACCATACCTATTGCAACCA